>JANAVB010000105.1:0-145581 GCA_029216955.1 Iris pallida | reverse complement strand
TATATATATATATATATATATAGTTGTCTATATATATAGAAGATATATATATATATATATAATATATATATATTTATATATAGATATAATATATATATTATATATATTATTATATATATATAGTGTCTATATAAAAAAAAAAAAAAAAAAATATAGGTCTATATATATATATATATATTAATATATATATATATATATATATCTATAGTGTCTAAATATATATATTATATATATATATATATATATATATATAATATATATATATATATATATATATATATATATATATATAGTGTATATATATAATATATATATATATATAGTATATATATATATAATAGTGTATATATATATATAATATTTATATATATATATATATAATATATATATACTAGTCATAACCCGGGGCATGGTCATTTAAGGTATTCCCTCTCAAAATCTTGGACCCCCAATTTTAAACGAACAATAATAATTATGAGACCCCCATCAAACCCCACTCTTTGGATTTCTCATAAAACCCCTCTCAATAATGCTCATCCACAACCATTATGAGTGCAAACCCCACTCTTGGATTCCCATAAAACCCACAACCGTTGATTCACCAAGATTAAATCCCAACCACCCTTTTCTTGGCACAGTCAGCCTAGGATTCAAAACCTTTGTGTTTTGTATATAATATATATAATATATATATATATATTAATATATATATATATATATATATATATAATATATATATAAAGAGACACACTAATCTAAATATAAAATGAATATGAACAATATGATACCATAAGAACACATTAGAAACAACTCTCTAAAAATATAAATCTGAGATTAAATACTAATTAATCATTCCTACAATATATATATATATATATATATATATATATACATACAAGTGTCCAAAATATGGATTTTTTTCACTAGGACACAACCATAACACAAAGGACACTCCTATGACCTACAAATGGACACGAAATAGACACAAATAGAGATACAACCATGGGGGTCATTTCTATGGGTTCAAATATTTCTATATGCATATTGGGATGGGTTAGAGGAGAGATTATACCTTTCGAGAGAGAGATTCAAAGAAAAAAACCTTCCGATCCGACCCCGACACGTAGAGATTCCAAAAGGACACGAACGAGCTCCGAATCCTCCCAAACTTGGGTAGCTCCTTCCTTTCATGGAGTAGAGAAGAAATGAAGAAGATTTGATGTAAGGAGGGGTTGATTTGGTGGAGAAATCAATGGGGTTCCTCTTCTAAATTAATTTGGGAAGAATAAGAGAGAGAAAGTGGATGAAAATAAATGAATGAAGAGTGACTCTCCTCTTATCCCCCCCCATAGGTGGCTGCCCAAAAAGGGTGAGGTCCCCATTATAAAAGTCTAAAATGTCCCCACTTGACCTATTTGATTTAAATTAAGAATGGGTTAAAGGTTGAGGTCAAATTAGTCTAGTTTTAAGTCTCTAATTAAACTAAACCTATCCATAAATAAGTAGTCTAAACTACTAACTAAAATTAATATCATGTGGACCAAAATTAATATCATATGGGTCATGCCTAACAAGTGTATGGGTCCCCTAGAGTCAAAACTATCCCGGGTCCCCTTTCAATTCGGATAAGCTGAAATTCGAACCCGACTTAATAACCCCAAAATATTATTATAAATAAATAAATAATTTCAAAAATATTCTAAAATGAAAAATAATAAAAATACCCCTGTTTTCTGAAAACTGGGGGTGACATATCTATCCACCTTAAAAAAAATTGTCCTCGAAACTAAAACCAAACAATAGTAAAATATCAAATCCCATCATGGCTTAAAATTAAAATGATTTAAAATCTCAAAATCAAAGCATGAATTAAATGACTAAAATTACAAAATTTGAAATTACTCTCAAATAGATGATATAAGTCTATCCACCTTAAAAAAATCATCCAAAAATTTAAAATAAAGTAAACACAAAAAATCATGCAAATCGATAATCGTATCCATCTGTCCCATCATCATGATACTCAGAATCTTCATCGTGCCAATGAGCAAGGCTACGATAATCACAGAGTCCTCAACACATACCTCTAGAATTATGGTATTTAAAATTTTTGCATTGTCGCATGCTTGGCAGCGAAAACCTTAAATTCCCACACCCGAGAAATACGTCCATAGTCCGACTATATGTCCTCACTCTGCCTGCTAGCATAATCCTAGAGGATTCTAAAATCTCATAATCGAGGCGACCTAGCCCATATGACTTATCTCAGAAGAAAATCACATCACAAGAATAATTTTTATCTAACGATTAAAGAACAGATATAATCGAATTTCAAGACAGTCTATAAGAAGGCAAATGTGGAAAAGAGATTCGAAATATTGGAACCTGCTATATGCTCTGCTACTGCCTGAGTGGGCTCAACTGTCATAGCGAAAGCACGCCCCTGCTGGCCTCCTCTAGCCTGCTGCACTCTGTCCTGGCCTGTCCGTCTGGCTGCACGAGCAGCACAGTTCTTCATCTGGTGATCTAGAGCTCCACAGAATAAACAAACTCCCAGCCTCATCCTGCAAACCTCCTGGGTGTGCCCTATCTTCTTGCAAAAGGCACACTGGATGGCCTACCTCTGGCCCTGACCCTGCTGCTGGTGGGCACGCGCTGGTGCCTGCTGAAACTGTAATTGAGGCTGCTACTGAAACTACCTCTGCTAGAAATGAGGGCGCTTCACCGGCCCCGCACTCGAGCTAGCTCCGAGAACGTCACTGCCCCTCTTCGGCTTGAGGCCGAAGTCCTCATCTGCAATCTGCGTCTCCATCAGGATCTGTTCGAAGGTCGCATCACGTCTCCCAGAGGTACGAGTGCGCACTGCATGTACAATACCCCTCCGAAACTTTTGGGCCTCGTATCCCTCATCCTGGACCATACTAGGTGTAAACCTGCTCAGGCAGAAGAACTTCGCTGCATACTCGTCTACCGACGAGTTTTCTTGTACCAAACTGGCAAACTGTCCCTCCAAAGCTGTCAAGGCCACATCTGGGTAGAACTTCTCCTTAAAGAGCGTCCTGAAGCTCTCCCAAGTCAAACCCCTCACTGACGTACGCGGATCCGTACGAAACTAAGTCAGCGCTATATCGAAAAACTAGCTCGCTGCAGACGTCACCCAAAGTCCTTTCGGGACCTCTGCCAACTCCATACTCTGCTGGACATCCTCCAACTAGTCGTCCGTGTATAGGATACCCTCGGTACCCTTGAACTCCCTCGGTCTCATCTTCCTGAAATCTAGGTGTGTGCCAGGCCTCCCCTGATCCTGCTGCTGAACTGCTGCTCCCTGAACTATACCCGGTGCACCCCTCTCTACTGCTGCCATCGCCAGCTGATGTGAGTTCTCCATGGTCTGTCGCATCACCTCTGTCTGGCGGTGCTGTGCCTCGGCCTGTGCTCTCTGGGTCTGCAACATCTGCTGCAAAAGGGCCATCATTCCCTAAGTATCAGTAGGTAGCGGAGGCGGCTGTGAAAGAATATCAGGGATGACTATAGACAGTCACGCTGCTGGAGGTGGAAGACCTTCTGAAATCGTCGCTGCTGCTCCCGCCTGAAGGGCAGGGACTGAGGTGGGGGCTCCCTGAACTTCAGTTCCCTCAGCTGGAGGTGGAAGACCTCCGGGAACTGCCGCTGCTACTCCTGCCTGAAGGGCAGGGACTGAGGCTAGTGCTCTCTCGACTACTACCTCCGTAGCCGGAGGTGGAAGACCTCCCGGATCTGACCTCTCTGGAACTGTACTAGGCCCTGCCTGAGAACGAGTCACTGTCATCCTGAAGACGAATTGAATCCAAGAGATCAATATGGTACATGATAAGATATTATCAAAGGAGGACAATTGAATTCAAATGCAAGAAGAGTTGTCATGGTAATCAAAAGATCAAAAATTTTCTAAAATATGATTGAGTAACTCCTATCATACCCTAGATCCTACGTCCTAGTCGCAGGCTCGTAATTAGCACTCTAAGTCGAGCACCATTACGAGATCGCACTAATTGCGACACTGACCTGCGTGGGCTACCACAAAAACGTGTCACGACCCGCACCCTGAAGAGGGGAACGAGTACGTGGTTACGTCCAGCCTATTTCGTAGTATCGGCGGTAGAATACTGTATATAGGGTCTGTAAATACTATGACTAAAATAGATAAAGGTACCTATACAGTATATACACTCCGAATAGAGATGACATAGCAATACAGTCTCAATCACAAATGTAAAACTAAGGTAGATAGTGCGGAAAGGAAATACGATAGATAAAAACAAGAATAAGATCAAAATCCACACAAGTCCAGAGCTATACATAATATCGCAGAGTCACATAAAATATATATAACTACTACAGTCTGAAAAGTACTAGCTGGCTCACAGGCCAGGCAAACCTAACTAAACTACACTACTCAGGGTGAGCAAAATCTGGTGGCTCTACTAACAAGCCACAGTCGGGTTTACTCCATCAGATTCGACCCCATAATAGGTCGGGCAATCTGCCTCAGAATCATCTGTAATATGTCAACGATATCCTGTCAAAAAATGAGCAAGTACAAATACCAACAGCAGTTCCATATGAATTAACAAATTCTATAAGAGACAGTGTAATAAAATACAAGACAAATCAACAGGAAATATATATATCAAGATGTGAGTACTGAATAGGACGACAATATATATGTAGGATTGCTTAAGAACTATACGGAAGCCGAGTTACAACCCTTAAACCAAACGAGGACCGGGGTTGTAACTCTTCTCCCGAACAGAACTTAGCCTCCTAGGATAAATAAATATAAAAGGTGCCTTGAATTATTAAGTGCATTATGTGATCGGACTTGGGAAAACTATGTTCAGGCTTTCCATCTGACCGGCTACGAACAAAGTAATAAGTATGAAGCAACAAGTGTGAAGATAAGGCCGGTCACCATAGAAAGTTATGAACAAGTAGCTATGGACAAGTGTCGAGTACAAGTGTGAAGAACAAGTAGGCTATTTTGATCACTACAACACTAATAACTTCCCATCCCCGAATAGTATAAAGGATCCGGACATAACACATCATGACACGGGATTCAAAAGCAGGTGATCAGCCCACTTCCCAAGTCCATGTCTATACAAGTACTAATAGTCATGTACAAATACGAGTCTTAATCCGGGAACAACATCTCATGACAGGATCCGACATATACTAGTCCGTGAACTATCGTGTCTAGAAATCAAGTAAGACACTACAACTGAATCGGATATAGCAGATATCAAGACAATGAAAACTATTAGTGAATGTACTCGTCCTGTGGTCCTGAGATGATAAGGTGAACAGACGCTCAGAGTAACCACAGACCTAAAATAAGATACTATATGTCAAACAGGGTTTAATAATGAAAGAAAAGCTAATCTAGTCATGATATGCAAGTCTAAGTCAAAATTAGGTCAAACTAAGTCACACCAAGCTAAACTAGGTCATACTAGGTCATACTAGGATACCCAAGGTCAAACAAGGTCACAGGAAGTCAATCTAAGTCAAACTAGGTCAATCTGGGTCAAGGATTGACTTACAGTTGACTTTTGGTCAAAAAGTCAACTCTGGTCAATACTGAGTCAATCCTGGGTCAATCCTAGGTCAAACTAATCAAATGTTGACTAACTGTTGACTTTCAGTCAACTGGTCAACTTTGGTTTGGTTTCGGTCAAATCTAGTCGCTTAAAGGTTAAGTTTGACTTTCGGTTGACTTATGTTGACTTTTGGTCAAAATGATCAACCGAGGTCAAAACTAGTCTAAGGGCACTAATCCTAAGCATTACCAACCAAGAGAACCTAATTCTAACTATATCTTAGAAGTTAAACTCAATATCTTAACTATACCCTATTACCTACATTTACCCTTTACCAAGGTAATTCCGATACCTTGCCCATTACAAAGAAATCCAGCTAATACTCAAGATACTAGCCTAGGCTCCTTAGGGTAGCTAGATACTATCCTATCTAGGATTTACCAACCAAGAAATCTAGGGTTCTTGGACATCAAAACTATTTTTTCTAATATGTTACTCTCCAACACATTACCTTAAAGTAATCTTGAGATATCAAGATACCAATCTAACATAACCCATTCTTCTAAACCACACTCACTCTCCCTCACAAACATCATCTATCTAACCCCCATCTAACTTAGAATGCTACTTCTAAAATAACTTCTCAAAAACTAACTCAAACATCTACCACTACCCTCAAGATAACATAACATGGCATACTTTCTAACATTGACAAACCTTATTTTCTACCACTATAAACACTACCCTACTAACCACCTAACACACTAAAAACACTCTCTAACATAGGGTTTTGTAGTACTAAATGTGGTTGACAAGTGTGGGTAGGTATTTGGGGCTAAGGTGGGTCAAAAGGGGATGTTTCGAGACCACAAAAATCCCAAAAAACCATCCTGCACTGCTTCTGCTTACTACTTTTTCCTGCTTACTGCTTTTTCCTGCTGCTTTCCTTCTCATTCTCTCACTCTCTAACCATCTAACCACACACACAAATAAATATATATGCAAAATCCACACATACCTATATTTTTTTTCACCTATATATATATATATATATATATATATATATATATATATATATATATATATATATATATATATATATATATATTATATATATATATATATATATATATATATATATAATATATATATATATATATATATATATATATATATATATATATATATAGAGAGAGAGAGACTAATCTAAATAAAATGAATATATATCAATATGATACCATAAAGAACACATTAGAACAACTCTCTAAAAATATAAATTTGAGATTAAATTACTAATTAATCATTCCTATAATATATATATATACAAGTGTCCAAAATAGGGATTTTTCCTACTAGGACACAACCACAACACATGGACACTCCTATGACCTCCAAATGGACACGAAATGGACACAAATGGAGATACAACCATGGGAGTCATTCCTATGGGTTCAAAATATTCCTATATGCATGTTGGGGTGGATTAGAGGAGAGATTATACCTTTCGGGAAAGAGATTCAAAGGAAAAAAAACCTTCCGATCCGATACCGACACGTAGAGATTCCAAAAGAACACGAACGAGCTCTGAATCCTCCCAAAATTGGCTAGCTCCTTTCTTTCATGGAGTAGAGAAGAAATGAAGAAGAATTGGTGGAAGGAGGGGTTGATTTGGTGGAGAAATCAATGGGGTTCCTTTTCTAAATTAATTTCGGGAAGAACAAGAGAGAGAAAGTGGATAAAAACAAATGAATGAAGGAGTGACTCACTCCTTATCCCCCCCATAAGTGGCTACCCAAAAAGGGTGAGGTGTCCCCATTAGAAAAGTCCAAAATGCCCCCACTTGACCTATTTGATTTAAATTAAGAATGGGTTAAAGGTTGAGGTCAAATTAGTCTAGTTTTAAGTCTCTAATTAAACTAAACCTATCCATAAATAAGTAGTCTAACTACTAACTAAAATTAATATCATGTGGATTAAAATTAATATCATGTGGGCCATGCCTAACTAGTGTGTGGGTCCCACTAGAGTCAAAACTACCCCGGGTCTCCGTTTCAAGTCGGATTGAGCTGAAATTCGAACCCGACTTAAATAACCCCAAAATATTATTATAAATAAATAAATAATTTCAAAAATATTCTAAAATAAAGAATGACAAAAATACTCCTGTTTCTAAAATTGGGGGTGACAAGATCGCTGACTTGGAAGATCCTTTCCTTCACTTTTTTATTGAGGGCTTTGGAATGGCGTACTTGGTATAGCTCAATGCACTGTTGAGCTAACAAGTATTTTTCGTCTAGCGCTTCGAGCTCCTGGAGTCGCAGATGGTAGCTTTCTTTGGTAGTCAGCTCGCTGGCTAGGGCTACTTGAAGAGAAAGAATCTGGATTTCTAGGGGAAGAACTACTTCGCTCCCATAAACCAGAGAGAATGGTGTACTGCCTGTTGGAGTCCAGACCGTTGTACGATAGGCCCATAGACATTCATCGAGCTTCTCATTCCAATCACGCTTGTTTGAAGACACGAACTTCTTGAGAAGTTTTATGATGGTTTTGTTGAAGGCTTCTGCTAGCCCGTTAGCCGTTGGATTATAGGCAGTAGAGGCTACGTTCTGGATTCGATTATTATCACAGAACCGATAGAATGCAGGGCTTGCGAACTGTGGACCATTATCATGGATGATCCTGCGAGGTAGGCCAAAGCGGTAGACGATGTGATGTTTGATGAAACTGATCACGTTTGACGTCTTCACTTTGGTAAGCGGTATAGCTTCCACTCATTTGGAGAAGTAATCAGTTATGGCTAGGATGAACCGATGTCCTTTGGAGGATGGCGGGCTGATTGGTCCTATGACGTCCATACCCCAGACTTCAAACGGCCAAGATGCTACCGTCGGGTGTAGAAACTCCGAAAGTTGATGAATGAAATTGGCGTAGAACTGACAAGCTCTATACTTCTTTGTATATTTAATAATATCTGCTATCATTATGGGCCAGTAATAACCCATTCATTTGAGACGATCATATAATTTGGGGCCTAGTTGATGTGCACCACAAACTCCATCGTGAGCCTCCCAGAGTACATGTTTGGCTTCTGTGTCTGATAAGCATCGTAACAGTAGCCCGTCGTAAGAGCGTCGGTACAACATCTTGGTAGCTGTGTCGTAGTAAAATCTGAGGGATCGCCTTTGGATGGATACTGCTTCCTTCGGATCCTCGGGGAGGATTCCATAGACGGCATAGTCTATAAAGGAAAATCTCCAATCTTTAGCATCGACGCTTGTTTCTATTGTGTAACTGTGATGAATATGCAAGGCATCTTTTACACAGAATAATTCTTGACCAGACACTGTGATCGACTGCTGAGTATTGGTTGGAACGGTCAAGGAAACAGTGAGATCGGCTAGAGCATCTGCTTGTATATTCTGTAGTCGAGGCACTTGCTCGATGAAGAATCCAGCGAAAGTAGAAGCCAACTCGATTGTTGCTCTATGTAGGGGATGAGATCTTCGTGATGAACTTCATAATCTCCTCGGACCTGACTAACTATTAGCTTGGAATCATCGTAAGCTTCTAGATAGTCAACTCCTAGTTGCTTCGCCAGTTGTAAGCCGATTAACAGAGCATTATATTCGGCCACGTTGTTGGTGCATGGTTCCACGAGAGAATATGTATGGTGTATAACCAGATGATCAGGTGACACGAGTACGACACCTACTCCAGCCATAATATTTTCTTTAGGTCCTGTTCTTGATACGCCGTTAAAGAACATTCGCCAAATGGAGATTTTTTCAGTTGCAGTGTTAGACTCCACCACTTCGTCAGGAATTTCGTCGTAGAGTTTGGACGATTCTGGCACCAAATGAGCTGCTAGGAAATCAGCTAATGCTTGGCCTTTTACTGCCTTCTAAGGAACGAAGATCATATCGTATGGAGTCAACAGCATTGCCTATGCAACTAAACGGGAATTGAGAGAGCCCGGTTTTGTCATGAGTATTCTGAGAGGGTTGACTTTAGATATATTGTGGATAGTCTGTCCAGACACATAGTGGCGTGTCTTCTAGATGGCAAATACTAGTGAAAGACATTTCTTCTCTATTTGTGTGTATCTGTGCTCGACACCCACCATTGTGCGGTTAAGGTAGTAGATTGCATGTTCATGGCCGCCTTCGTTCTTCTGAGCTGATAGGGCACTAAGAGAATGGTCCATAGCACGGACATATAGTAAGAAGGGCTTCTCCATTATTGGAGCTACCAATACTGGAGGGCTTATAAGGTATGCCATGATGTCGTCGAATACACGTTGACATTGTTCAGTCCATACGAAAGATATGCCTTTCTTCATGAGCTGAGTGAACGGTTGACACCTTCCAGAGAGGTTCAAAATGAATCGTCTGATGTAGGCTAGCCTTCCTTGTAGTCCACGTAGCTCTTTGAGGTTTCTTGGAGGATGCATGTCAAGGATAGCCTTCACTTTCTCCGGGTCCAGATGTATACCCTTTGAAGTGATGACGAAACCAAGAAACTTGTCGCTGGAGACTCCCAGAAAAGACTTGGCTGGATTCATCTTGAGTTCGTGTGCACGCATTAGTTCGAACACCGTTCTCAAGTCTTGGAGGTGGTTGCTCTTGAGACGACTTTTGACTGCGATATCGATGTAGCACTCCACAGTTTTGTGCAAATGATTGCAAAAAATTGTGTTCATGGCTCGCTGGTATATCGCCCATATATTCTTCAATCCGAATGGCATCACCGTATAGCAGTATACCCCCAATGGTGTTCGAAAAGATGTGTGCTTCTCGTCGTCGAGGAACATCTTGATCTGGTTGTAGCCTAAAAATCCATCCATGAAAGACATCCGCTCGAAGCTGCCAGTATTGTCAATTATTACGGTGATCGGTAAAGAGAACTCGTCCTTTGGGCATGCAGAGTTCAAATCATGGTAGTCGATATAGACTCGAACTTTACCATTTTTTTTCATAACTGGAACGATGTTGGCAACCCAGCCTGGGTGTTGTTCCTCGCGAATGAATCCACTGGCAATGAGCTTATTGACATCATTCTCGATGGCTTCTATGACGTCTGGTCGGAATCATCGTTGTTGCTGCTTTACTGGCTTAGCTTTAGAAAAAATATTCAGGCGGTGCATGGCGACTGTAAGGTCCAAGCCTGGCATGTCTTCATAGCTCCATGTGAAGACGTCGATGTATTCTCTTATAAGCTGTATAAGAGATTGGCGTTTATCGCCAGATAGACTTTTGCTGATGAAGATTGGTTTGAAAGACGCTTATCTCCTAGATTGACTTGGATGACTTCGTCTTCAGTAGGTAGTTTTCGTTGTTCGAAGCATAGCTCCCACCTAGTATCCATCTTTTGAGCCCATTGTTCAAGCTCAATTGATTGGACATCGTCTATAATTTGGTCGACGGAAACCATGTTGACGGACAGAGTTGCTTTGAACATGTCGTCGACGCTGGAGTCTGAGTCCCAGAGGGAGGAATCAGAAGAATGAGTACAACGATCTGCTTCATCATCTAATCTTTCGGGAGTTGTTGGAGGAGTAACATAGCCCAAACCAATACCGCTTCGTTGATAGTAGTTCTTGGGTTTTCCTGGAGGAGCAAAGTGTCATATTGGCAACCGTCGTCTTCGACCGTAATTTAGCCCTTTGTCGCTTTTGATGTCATATCCCATGTTCTGGATGATGTTCTTGGCCTGCCAACTATACCAAAAAAGTTGTATTTTCCCAGAGTCATAGTCAGCTTCTGTATTGTGCTTGGAAGAAGTAGAGTCTGGGACGAACTTTCTCTCGCTAATTATACGACCGAAGATGATTAATTCTTCATCCTTTTTTTTGGCTGGAACGATGAAGTAGAGGATATCTTCAGGGTAAGCTTTTTTCTACAGGTGATGTATCGTGACCGGTATACAGAGGTGTAGTCCTATGCCATTTTTAGGACGTATATCGTATCCATGTAGTGGTTTACAGATTGATAGGCATTGGAGTAATTCAAAGATAAACCCTTACTAAGGAAATATGTAAGTTCTTCTTCAGGGATAACATCATCCGCTGAAGGTACATTATTATGAGTATTAATATACTCATTGAGAGGATCATCATCTGGAAGAGGAGCCACAGTCTTGGCCAAGTTTACCACATAGGGTAATTCTTCAGGATTGGAAGGACGGGCATCAGCAGGTTCCTCCCGAGGTGTCTTGCTGAGAGTGATGGCCAATGGTTTGACCTTGTCAGGGTTCTTCTTTTTCACCTAAATTGTGAGAGGCTTCGGAGTACTTTTTGGAGTAGTACGTCCATTGACTCGGATAATCAGGGGACCATCATTGGAGGATGGACTTGCTTTAGCTTCATTTTCAGCTTCGTTACCATCGTCCTTGGGGGGTTGAGATTGGTAAAGTACCGAATCTCCATAGTAAGCTTCGATGCCGTTAAAAGGATCGACATAGGCGAACTCCGTCTTCACGACACCATCGCTGTTGACGTATTTGAAGCACTGGTGAAGTATGAAAGGAACGATCGTGATCTTGTGTATCCATGGACGTCCCAATAAGACGTTGTAGAATACATTGGCATCGATCACATAGCAGGAAACCTCCGTTCAGAGATCACCGATCTGGCACTTGAGACGGATCTTGCCCAACGGATGGCTTCGACCAGCATTGAAAGCCATGATAGTTGTGTTGGTTGCAAATAGTTTGTGCAGAGGGATTCCCAAAATTTGAAGCAGGCTTCTAGGAATGATGCTGAGGGAGGATCATGGATCGATGTGCATGTGATCTACCTTGATCGCCCCGATATACCCTCTATAGTACAGGGGTCTATCATGACGATTATTTTTTAGTAGCATGTCCTCTTGTGAGAAGGTGATGTTAGACACCACTTCCATAGTACTGTGGCAGTGGGGACAGGAGACAGGGTCTTCAGCGGGGGCCTTGACTTCGGCGAGGTAAGAGTCGACATATAGTAATACCTCACTTAAGGCCTTCCGTATTTCTTTGGAGAGTCGCAATAGATCGAACAGAGACAACCTGGCAGGTGTATTGGCTAGCTGAGCCAGTATGTCAAAGTTGTAGGGCCGATCCATGCCTTCGAGAGCTGGCGCCTTCAGAGACTTGTCAAACCACGTCTCCTTCTGCTTAGCTTTGTCTGTAGTTTGAGGCTTAGACGGGCCGGCTTCTGAGCTTGTGGGGGCAGTAGGAGCTTGAGGAGGTACTGCTTCTTCTTGTGCGAGATCGTACATCCAAGGATAAGTCTTCCCTGAATGCGTCTTGCCAGATAGAACCTCGTAGATGGGAGAGGATACCATATGGCATGACTTGTACTTCTTATCCCTTTTTGCTTTGGAAGGTACTGCCCCCTGCGTCACTTCTTGCACAAGGTCCGAATGGACCCACATGATCTCACCATGTTCAGTCATGAACGGGACCAATGTTGAGTTACGAGCTGGCGGTAGGTTGACAACTTCCATTATTGCCTTGGGAATCGGGACTACGCCGTCTGGGACTTCTGTAGGAGGAAAGTCACCAAACTGAAGAGAGATCATGTTAGAAGATACGACCTTGTCTTCATCTTCGAGGTTGATCACTTGGCTGTCGATAAGCTGTTGTATCTTCTTCTTCAGGACGATGCAGTCCTTGGTGGAGTGATGCACGTACTGATGATAGAGACAGTACTTGGGATCGTTGAGTTGGCTCGCCTCTGCAGGACGTCATGGTGGAGGCAATATCAGCTTATTACCCTTTGTTAATGTGTAAAAGATGGTAATGACATCGTCTTCATCAAAGGAGAAGGTCTCCTTAGGCTTGTCAGAGGGGCCCTAAGTATTGGAAGCTCCCTTGGAAGTGTCAACCTTCAAGACTTCTTTCCCTTTACTCCCACGGACAGGGATAGTTTGAGGATGCTTGCCCTTATCTTCGAATTTAGGTATTTTCAACCCCAGTAGTTCCAAGTTAGGAATGACATTTTCAGCAGCATCAGCGGCCCCAATGAAAGCAGGCCATGTATCATACTTATGTATACCAAGACAAAACTTCACTGTAGAGAGGAAGTTATGTCGACAAGTATCTATAAGTTCTGAATCTGGTATGCCGAAGGGCATATTCAGTGCTAGCCGCCTGAAGCATTCGATGAAGGCGATGACAGACTCAGTCCTCCTTTACTTGGTCTCGATGAGGGTGGACATACTAACATGCATGCCACTCTCGTAAAACCTATTAAGGAACAACCTGTCCAAGTCTTTAAATGAGTTGATACATCCGTCAG
Source organism: Iris pallida (assembly GCA_029216955.1). Classification (NCBI taxonomy): domain Eukaryota; kingdom Viridiplantae; phylum Streptophyta; class Magnoliopsida; order Asparagales; family Iridaceae; genus Iris; species Iris pallida. Next base: position 131,727 of record JANAVB010000105.1, on the reverse strand, counting down.
GCAGACTGCAGATTAACCATTCGAAGGCTATCCCTGCAAGGTGCTAATAAACAGTTTTGACAAGAACGGATCATCTCTGGGGAAGTGCAGAGTCTGCGTGTTGAAGTACTCATATGCTGACGAGGAGAAGTCAACCCGTCAAATGAATTCAGCGGCTTGTAGTTAGGCGGGCAAGTAGCGTTCTCCCACTCAGGGGGATACGGTTGAGATATTCCCATCTTCTAAAGATCGTCTTTGTGTGAGATGGTATCGAGATGAGCGATCAGGGAATCAATTATATCCTGTTAATTGAGCAGGTGTTGAAAAACGGCTGCTGAACAGTTGTCAGGCGTTGTTGGCGAAGGACCACCCCAAGCATTTGCAAGATTTGGAGGAGGCACAACAAAATGATACTCCTTTTACAGTAAAGGAGGGTTATTGCTGTGAGCCGAACTAGCTTGGGCCGAGACGTTTTGTTGAGGTAAAGGAACAACCCCAGCAGCTTGAACCGCCATGATACTGGTAAGCATATCGGTGATCTTGGTGAATGCTATTTCAAGACCCTCTAGCCGTTTGCTGTCTGATCACTGGCTTCTTCAGGTCTTTCTCCATCCGCCATGTATGTAGATAACATACAAGGAAGAACAGAGAAAATAGTACAACTGGTGCTGATACTGTCTGTCTTCGAGTGGACCAGTCCTTCATCTTCATGTAGAGAAGGCAGATAGTCGCCATCAGATTCAGAGGGATCATCGTCCTCTGGAAGGCTACCCCCAGTGTGAGGGTCATCCGCTTCAGACTCTGAGAAAATACTACCCCAGCTTGGGATTCTTTATCGTCCGTACGGGACCTTGTCTTTGACCGAGTACCCATATAAACTCCTTCAGATGTGACAGCCTGCTGGCCATCTGTTGGTAGACTTCTTCTTCTTCTCGCAAAACTGAGAGAAAAAGTTGGGTTCGTAGTCCACCATCTTTGATTGGGGCTTCCGTAAGGGAGACCCCAAGAAGCCATGTTGGATGAAACACACAGTGGCTTCTCATCGTCAGAGAAGTGCAACCGTCAAAACATGAATTTTTTCTGAGGTACTCTTGCTGCTTTGGAGCAACAACAGTTGATAACAATACTGGTGCATGGATGTGCACTATGAATTATTATGTCCTCTTTCGCTTTATGCTTATGATTTATCATGTCGCGCAAATCAGCGGAAGAGAGTTTTGCCTTACAACCCATGTTGCATGCATCGCCGAGCTTTGCATGCGGGTTCGTAAGGAAAGTAGGCGCATCTAGACTTAGTTCACGTGCAGGGGCAACCCCCACACCTAAGTTCTATGATGTCCTTGAAGACAGTCTCGTGCTATACGCATTGGGGCCTGCCTTTTTGTTGTGGGTGCATAGGCCTTGGAGACTGGCCTTGGGCGCATACTCCTTGACAGCATGTCTGAGCCTCCTTGATGTGGGCGCATATTATGGATCCAGAGAGCCTGGGCACATAGCCTTGGGTGCATGGCTTTGGATGCCCAGCCTGCTGAAGACAGAAGTGTTCTGGTTGGGGCTATGCGCCTCTCAGTTTTGCCTCCTTCGTTAGTGAGCCTCGTCGGGTTTGGCCAGAGTGTCGTACACCTCGATTCTTGGCATCGTAGTGTTTTCCTTTGTCAAGTCTTGGGTGTTAAAACCCTGTTATTGGTTGTGCAGAAAAGAAGTCACTGGGCTAGTAGAGCCCAGAATGGTGTGAGCCTTCTCTATTTGGAGAACTTCTGTGGCAGAGTCATGCGCCCATGTGACAGAGTCCTCTAGTTGCATATCTGCTATAAGACTAGCAGGATATGCACAGCGAGCCTTCGGAAGCCAAGTCTTGCGAGTCTTGTTTGCCTTCACTGATTTTGAGGGAGTAGAGTCATCCCTCGAGAGCATCTCTTCGAACACCTGCTGATCGAACTTTACGATCAGCATCTTTTGAGTGCTCTCCACTTTGTCGGTATCGAATTACGTCACCACCTTCTCATCAGAGGAAAAGGTAGTCCCTAGCAGAGTTGCCATTTTTATGGACACACACAAAAAAGAAGAAGAAAACATTGTCTTTCCTTTATTGGCGCAAGGTACCACAAATCGAGTATGCCTGAGAGATCCTGCGCTGAGGATCCCCGAGTACAAAAAAGAATTTTGGGGAATAGAACAATGGAGATCGAGCGATAGTTTCTCTTTTGCGCCGTTGACACTCCTATTACAAAAGTGGGAGAAAACCTGAGAAAATTGCTAACTTTCGGCTCACTGGCAAGAAGTGCAGCAATTTGGCTCTTGAAAATGCTTTTCGTTCTGTGTTTTGAAGAGGGATGAGGCTCCCCTTTTATAGTCGTTCTTGAGCTGGGATGATGTTATGCGCCCACATGAGGAAACACGCTAGTTTTTATGTGGGCGCATAGTCCTGCTTTGGGCGCATAGGACGTAGGCACATACAGGCTACGAGATCATGGATTGGTCGTGGTGTTGACGTGGCCGCATGCTTCGGTGCACGACTACTCGTGGAGACTGATGCGGCCGTGCGCTTTGGTGCACATTTTGAGCATGGCTTTGACTGAGTCAGGCTTGGGTGCATAGCCATGTCTCAGGCTATGCGCCCTCCTTTTGGAGGAGCTAGTCTTGGGCGCATGAAACTTCACTGGCTGGGCGCATTGAGCTTCACTGGCTGGGCGCATGGAGTTCCACTGACTGGACGCATGGAGCTTCACTAACTGGGTGCATGGAGCTTCACTGGCTTAGGCGCATGGAGTTCCACTGGCTTGGGCGCATGGGGCTTCATTTGCTGAAAAAATTTTATGCTTCTACAAGGTTAAGCTGCTGTTTATGCCCTTTGACACATGAGTGGAAGTAACTTGTGTTTTTGTCGCCCTCGCTGACCCATTTGAGTCTAGCTTTTTGTCTCCAGAATTTGGTCTCAATTTTCAGACCAAATTTTAGCAGTGCTCTGGTAAGGTTTAGGAAGGTCCGGGCGGCTGGAGATCTGTCTTTAGCGTAGAGGGCTTCGGCGCAGGTGACGTCATCCTCCGTATTACGGACAGCCTGGAAAATGTCCCCAAACGCCTCCTTACTCCAACCAGTGAGGGCTTTCCTAGTTGCTTTTAGTTTGTTCGCCACACAAACAAGGGAATCCATGGAGTCGGTGTCGTTCCAAGCTGCGGCGACAATGTTCCTAAACTGGGGGTGGTGGCTCCAGAAGTCGAGGAAACGGAAGCTTTTCTTGACCTGGTTCAATTTGCTGCTAATTTCGATTAGGAGAGGCGAGTGGTCCGACTCGGTCGCATTGAGGTATGAAAGATTGGAGATAATCTCCAAGTCCGCCCAGTCCAAGTTGATGAGGGCACGATCTAGGAGTGAGTGTTGTCTTCGATCTCATTCTTGCATGTTGCACCAGGTGAATGCGCTGCCGGTGAACTGAAGAGGAGAGAGGTGGGCGTCAAAGATGAAGCTGGTGAAGTCGTGAATGGCCGACGGAGGAGGGGGTCTTTCTTTCGACTTTTTCTCTCTATAAGTAATGGCATTGAAATCGCCAACGCGGAGCCAGGGGAGATTGTTATGGTTTAGATGGGTGCAGAGCAGGTCATCTCACAACTGTCTGCATTCAAAAATGTCGCAGCCGCCAAAGACGACAGAAAGGAGGGAGCGAGATTTGAGCAAGGGATGTTCCACCCAGCACGAAAGGGCTTGTCTCGAGTCTTGGATGATACCGAGCTTCACGTCAGTAGTGAAAAGGATGCAAATATCATAGCAGCCGACGACAGCCGAGGAGAAGCCTAACTGCAACTGGATGGATTTGAGCTTAGTTGGAGGAATTCTTGGTTCAATGATCACCAGGATGACTATTTTGTGGATTTTCTTGAGGCTGTTTAATCTTCTCAAGGTTGGTTTGTTGGCAAGGCCCCTAACATTCCAGGAAAGGATGTTAAGCATTGGAGGTGATGGGTGGGAGGGGTTTGTTGAGCTTCGTATCTGACCTAGTGGTCCTAGCTATGACCTCGTTAGCAGTTCCTTTGTTGGATTTTTTTTGTGGTGGAAGATGCCTTTCCGACCACCTTAACAAAATTGTCGGCCTCCTCGTTAGGATGCAAATATACCTCCCCAGCTTTTTCGGTAAATGGCCCCGAAGAAGCTGTTCATGGTATTGATTCTGGCATGTAAGGCCTGTTGCATCTTGGCGACTGGTTCTGGGCCGATATTGGCCAGGTCTTTCGTGCGTATGTAGGCCACGTGCTGGAGGGTAGTGGGCGACTGTGTGTCTGAAGACATATGGTCCTCCTTGCCCTTCTGAGCCATAAGGGTCTCCTCTCTCTTAATGGCCGAGTTGTAGGATGTAGTTGGGTCTGCTGAGTTGGAGTTTGGGGGTCCTCCGATTCCTGCGGATCCTCCTAAGGCTAGAGTTCTACTTCAACCCCCCTAACGGTAACTTCAGAGGTGATAGTCTCCGGGATGGCATCTTGAGGGGCTGACGTGAGGATGTCGAATTTGTTGGTGAGATTGATTGCTGGTGGTTTGTAGGGCACCAAGGCTGCCCGGGGGGTCGGGCGATTGGGAGCTGGAGTGTCCGGCACTGGTTTCGAATTGAATGTAGGAGATCGGCAGAGGAAGGATCAGTGATTGGAGGGTTTGCTTTGCCAGTTGAGTGGTGGCTATTTTCTGGGTCACTTATATATATATATATATATATATATATATATATATATATATATATATATATATATATATATATATGTGTGTGTGTGTGTGTGTGTGTGTGTGTGTGTGTGTGTGTGTGTGTTACCCCATTTAGCATACAATGTATCATATCCTCCTATTTCATATATAAATATATACCTATGGGTATCTACTCTAAACCTTGATACATATCCCTATGATGATTCCTTAATTCCTCTTAGTACCCCACATCAAAACATTCATGTATATCAACATACCATATGATACTAGTTCCATATCAATAACATATTTATGACTAATAGTAATTTAGGTATCTATCTAGGTAAATATCGTATGTTGGGTTAGCATCTAAGCCTATATATATATATATATATATATATATATATATATATATATATATATATATATTTATATATATATATATATATATACTGTCACGACCCGCACCCACCGTGAGGGTACGAGTACGTAACAGCGCCCAGCCTACGCCGCAGTGTCGGCGGTAGAACGTTGTTCTAGGTCATGAACTCTAACTACATAATATGAATACTCTCCAAAAGGAGGCCAAACCCAGAGGTACAACTCAATCACAATCTAAGGTAGAATGTAGCACGATAAAATAGATAAGGAAAACCCTCAAACTGAGGTACAACAAGAAGTGAAATAATCAAAGTTAATTACTACCAGTCTCAACATCTCTAAAATATACAACTCTGAAATCAAGGACAACAACTAATCATGAAAAGGAAAAAACAGTCTAAGCTATCTATACTAAACAAGGTATCGTCCTCAGCAGCTGCCTGAACCTCCCCCAGGGGTCCAGGTTGCGAGTGTCATCTAGGCAAGCTCCAAAGTAAGGGGTGCAGGGTTCCTCATCATCCTCTGTAAAATTGTCAACAGGTCCAGTCAGGACGGGAGCTAGCATAATACATCTCATGCAGATCATAATATGTTAGAAAATATAAACATGCAAGAGAGTACGGTACATAAAACTGAAGAAAGTACATGATGTAAATAGAGAGAGAACTGTAATAGAAATATCTACTATAAGTAGAGAGCTACCAGTGACTAGTAATTTAGAGTACAAAGTCGACATGTGAACGGCTTGATTTGCACATGAATATACTAAAGAGGCGCACATGGTTATACTACTTTAGAATTGTTCACATGACTATTTATACTCCCCCATACCCCAATCAATACACAAGGATCCAGACAAGTTATGTTACGCACATGATTTTCACATGAAAGCCCATAAATGGGTGCACATGAAGTATACATGAGGGCTCATAAATGAGTGCACATGAAGTTCACATGGGGCCCATAAATGGGTGCACATGAAATTCACATGAAGGCTCATAAATGAGTGCACATGAAATATAGGTTATACATGAGATACATGAAAAACATGACTGAACATGAGAGCACATGAGAGTACACGAGCATGCATGAACGAGCATGAAGCACATGAGAAACATGAATAACATGAGAGCGAGAAATACATGATGTACATGAAACAATAACATGATGTATCTGATGCTCCCGAGGGAGATAACATCGCATGAAAGGATCCATATAGTACCAATTCGTGATAATATCGTGACCGCATCAAATAAGGTAAACTAGAGCAGGAGTATAATTCTAAGAAAGTTATAAAATGATCAGAGAATGTACTCGCCTGGTATCTGAATATCTGAAGTAAATGTACTATCCGAGATGAGGTACCTGACTCCTAGTTAGAGCAACACAAGTCAAGATGTATACAGGGGATGATAAATATAATCTACAATGCATCTGCATGCTGTCTAGGTCAAACTAGGCTAAAGTCAAACTCTTGGTCAACTCTGGTCAACTATACAGTCAAACTAAGTCAAGTCCTAGCCCCAACATGTCTAGCAAGTCTCACTAGGCCTAACCAATCTAGTTTAGAAACCAAATACAAGCACAAGCCAAACCAAGCTAAGCTAGCACTCACACATAATCCCAAGGCTAACACAAGCTATCAATACACCATACACAAGTCACACTATACTGGCACAACCCAACACCATATTTATATATCCCATATACACAAGGCTACACATTAGTACTCCCATAGGCTACACTACAATGCCATATGCCATATTCACATATTATGGGTCACACACACATTTCTACCGTATATCTATATACACATTATATATATGTCAATAGACAAAATCTATATTACATCACATTAAGTTATATATTACATATATATATATATATATATATATATATATATATATATATATATACATGTAGAAGTTAGAGGAAAAATCATGCACATGCATGTGTGTATGTGTGTAGAGTGTGTGTGTGTGAACAATGTGTCACCTTCAGATTAGTGTGAGTGTCCAAACATGTGTGTGTGTGTGTGTGTGGGCTTAATGTCTCAGGTTTTGTATGTGGTCATGAACCAATGTGGTTCTCAGACTTTAGATAGGAATGTGTCAATAGAGAGTTCATATGAACAAGGTGTACATACATTAGAATTAATGTGTGAACATGTCATCTAAATTTTTCAGGAACAATGGTGCATGGATGTGTTCTCAGAAAACAGGGGCCTCTTGTGTGGGTATATGAGTGTGTATGAGTCAACTGCTCACAGATTTCTGTGTGGGTGTGTGTGAATGAGAGTGTAGTGAACATGGAAGCTCTAGTATTCAGTTTTACAATTAAGGAATGATAGGCAAAACATTTCAGTTAGAGTTAGGAATGTTAGGCAATGCATTTCAGTTAGAGTTAGGAATGTTAGGCAATATAACTCTCAGGAACAGGAACAGTGTTCAGTCATACATATGTGTGTGTGTGTGTGTGTGTGTGTGTGTGTGTGTGTGTGTGTGTGTGCATGAGGGGTTTAAGGGTGTGTAAATGTGCATTCAGTCTTGATGTTTCTGTGTACATGTGGGTGTCTATATCTCAATGTGTGAATGGAAGAGGGTATGAGTGTGTTCAGTTAGCAGTTTATTTCCCTTTAAACCCAGTACACAATGAAGTAACTCCTCTGCCATAAACCATTCTAACATTCTAATTCTAACTAAGCACAGATGTGTACAGGGGAACATTCCAGTGTGAAATCAGTGAATAATTATGTAATGTAATCTCAGGAAATTTCAGCACATGACAGTTTACATTTATCAGTCCCAAGCCAATGTGAATCCTATAACCAAACACCCACATGAACCTAACTCTTATCAAATCAAACATATGTGTAAATGAACTAAAACTAATCATTAACATAAATAATACAGCTAAGAAAAATTAAAACTCTGAAATCAAAATCAGGAAATAAAACAATGTATCAGGAATTTGAGAATTGATAGTTCATATTCCATTCAAAAACCAATTTGAAACCCAAATTCTCAAATGCCAAACCTAAATCATCATTTCAGCAATCTAATACACATGTTTATGAATTATTTCTTGGTAACTAACATCACAATTCAGTTTAGAACAGGAAATCGAAATTCAGAAATTATACTGAAAACGTGTATCAGTGAACCCCAAATTTCGAACCCAAAACACATTGAAAATCGAATATATTGTAAACAAAAGGTTGGTAATGATACTAGAGTATGTGCACGTGTCATAGGGTCATCTCGTGTCCAACCAAGTCGACACATTTGTGTCCAAACAACCACACATGCACAGACACGATTCTGTGTTCAGACAGTGTCGTGCACACGTGCACTTCACTCGTGGACACGATACAGTACACCACGTTTCACGTGTACCTACCTATGTGTTTGCCTAGGGTAGGTCTAGGTGTCTAAGGGCCTGACACAGAACCACAACGTGTCGCACGAGGCACGTGTCAGGGTGAAAAATTTGCGTGTGTGCAGTGCGTGCGCGACAGTGAGGAATCGGTGCGGGTTGACTATCTCCCTAACCAATCAATAAAATCCTACAAAATTTTATGGGGCTCGTGTCAGTCATCTAGGGAACGTACACACAAAAATTTGGGTCATGAAGTGTCGTGTCCACGGAGAACTGGGACACGGGCAGCAGGGCATGTGCACGGGGCTGTGCGCATGTGTGCGTGTCCAATTCCAACACGAATAAGACACGAAATCCATTTTAGTCTTCACAAACATTATCATACACATATAGACCTAGGTATCTATGTAATTAGTTTTTCAAAAATTAAAAATAAAATCCTTTGTGATATTCTAACAAACACCTACACACACATCATGATACGTGTCCGATACGGACACCAAATGGACACAAAATCCACCCAAACTCTAGGGACAGCTAGGGGACACTTAGGGATAGCCTAATATACAAAGAAATTGGAATTAAAATACAATTTAAAGTGTTTTACCTATAGATGCAATTTGTAAGAAAAAGTCTCAAATGGGGGGTGTTCTCCTTGATAGCCAAACGCTCCAATTTGGTTCAAACCTGAGATTTCTCTCCATGGACATGAAATAGAGCTGGATTAGGAACTAATGCAAAAAACTAGAGTAGAAAAGGAATTAAAATGAAGAAACTAGGACTTGAGGAAGATTTCTATACCTCTCCTTCTTCTAAACTTGAAAACTTTCTTAATTAGGCTACAACTAATGGAAGGGACATTATATAGGGGTGGGATTCCCTATGTTGGCTAGCCAAAACTCTAGTGTTATGGTTTTAGTTAGTTGGGCCATGGGCCTCCCTCTCTTGGTGGGTTTTTAGGCTTCCTAGTTAAAGGCCTATTCTCAAAACACCTTATTCTAACTAATAAGCCCAAAGCAATTATCTATCAATTTCCAACCATGACTTAAACTAACAAGTCTCACTTAGTCTATAGGTTAAATCTCACTTCTAGGTTAGGTCCATTCTAGGTTAAAGACTAACAAGACACCAAGCAATTATTTAATTAATAATAAATTCACATACATTCCAATAAATTATAATAAATCCTATTAAATTCAAATAAATTCAAAATGACCAAAATACCCTCAAGCAGAAAAATGATAAATAAAATACCCTAATTACATGGCTAGGCTCTAGGTCAAGCTGTCTCTAGGGTTATACTAGCAAAATACCAAAATCACAAGTCATGATTTTAAATAGTTTTAAATGACTAAAAATCACCAAAAAAATCATATTATTATTTAAATATCATAATTAAATAAAAAATTTCAAAATTACCCTCATTTTAGAAAATTGGGTGTTACATATACAATATATCTTAGCTCATTACTCCTTATCATATGCATTACCTAAATATTACCATTACCCTTCCATAAACATACATAAGCTATATATCAATTACCTAATTAAATTATATATATATATGTGTGTGTGTGTGTGTGTGTGTGTGTGTGTGTGTGTGTGTGTGTGTGTGTGTGTGTGTGTGTGTGTCTGTGTGTGTGTGTGTGTGTGTGTGTGTGTGTGTGTGTGTGTGTGTGTTACCCCATTTAGCATACAATGTATTATATCCTAACCCTATTTCATATATAAATATATACCTATGGGTATCTACTCTAAACCTTAATACATACCCCTATGATGATTCATTAATTCCTCTTAGTACCCCACACCAAAACATTCATGTATATCAACATACCTTATGATACTAGTTCCATATCAATAACATATTTATGACTAATAGTATTCTATCTAGGTAAATGTCCTATGTTGAGTTAGTTTCAATATAATTTAAGTTCTAAATATTTTAGTATTTATACATATTCATGCAGTTATGAGGATTTTAGGTTTCAATTTTCGTTTAAATTATGTGAGAAAATAACTACGGTACGGAATTTCTTTAACCAAATAGTTCAAATGGTTGATGAAATACATACGGCTTAGACGGCTCAATCTTGAGCCGTTTTGAAGCCCCCTTATATTAATAGAGATGTATATTATTGCATCATAAAAAATATATAAAATAGTACTTTATAATATATAACATTTATTTTAGATTTTGAAATAATAATATTAATATTTTTGAATATATATATACCCATTTCGAACCTTGAGTTCGTGATATAAATATTTAAATATAAGAATAGGATCATATGATTCTATTGTATTTTGGTACAGACTAGAGTGAAATACCTAAACCCAAACTAAATAAATTTTATCTTAACTAGACACAGTCTTGAAGTAAATGATACATTAAGGCCTCGTTTGGTTCACGGAAAGGAAATGCATTCCTTTGTATTTTCCATGGGAATGGAAAAATAGAATTCCTATCACATTTCCTTTCGGTTGTTTGATTGGTGTAGGAAAGCAAAGCAAAAATATAGCAATGTTCCAATAATATCCTTACATATAAAATAAAAATAACATTATAAAAAATAACATTAATGGTAAAATAAGTAATAGCACATGGTTACTTTTGTCATAGCTTTTGTAATAAATGTTGGGAAATGAGGAGGGAAAATCAATCCCATGGGTCATGAGTGGAACCATATTCCCTTCAAATTTTCCTCTTGTGAGGAAATTGATTCCCAAGTTTGTGGTTACCAAACAAAGGAAAGGAACAACTTTCCTTTCCTCCTTCCTTGAATCCGTGAACCAAACGAGGCCTAAGAGCACTTTGTGGAGGAGGCTAAACCCTACTCGAAAGCTTACATGTGTAGGTTCCAGTCTAATACCCAAACACGTGGCCTAGGTTCGAGCCTCGACACTATCGAAGAACAACCCTATTTAATCCATATTACTAATCAAATATTCATTAATTCTTTTTTCTTATAATAGATCAATTCTAAATGTACTAACGACATGCACATGCAATGCACGTGCATAAAAAATTTGTAAAAATTTAAGTTAGAACTTTGGATATACATTTAGATAATATCATATAGTTAGTTTAAATATTTAACATATTTTAATTAAAAATTGTTATTTATAGAACTTTGGATATATGTTTAGATAATACCATGTAGTTACTTTAAATATTGAATATATTTTAATTAAAATTTATTCTTTGTAGACCCTTTTTATATATGTTTAGATAATCATGATGTTTAATATAGTTTAAATATTAAAGATATTTTAATTTGAATTTGTTATTTATATGTTTATAGGATTTTGGATATATGTTTAAATAGTCTAGGACTTTTATTATAAGAATTTTAAATTATTTTTATGTGAGGTTATATATAGGGGAAATTTATGAAATGCCCAAAAAATGAAAAAGTTTTATGAAAAACCCACCGCGCAATAACATTTCATCGCGTGCCCAAAATTAGAAAAAAATATAAAGTGGGTTCCGAATGACCGTTTTGCCTTTCCTTCTAATTTATTGAAAACACCCACGAAACTACTCTTAAAAAAATGTTTCGATACTTCATCTTCTTCCATGCGCTGCTCACTTTCGAATCTAGATTTTCTCCTCAAAAATCTTCAAAAACTCGTCGAAAAAATTCGAAAAGACTGAGACAGACGGCAAAAGTGCTAAAACGGAGGTCCAAACATCATTTTTTACGATTCTAAAATTTTAGAAGGTCGTCTAACGAAGAAACGATAATCTCAGGCTCCTCGAAAATACGCTCATTTTGCGACAAACAGGGCCTCGTTTCGACCTTCCAGTCAAAAGTTATGGCCCTCCAAAAACTGACCATAAAATGTAAGAGAGTGGTCATTCTCCGTGTTAGAACACGAAGAATGTTAATTTCGTATGAGGGTAGTCATTCTTCGTGTTAATAACACGGAGATGGCATTCTCCGTCTTAATTTACACGGAGAATGACCATTCTCTGTGTTAGTAACACGGAGAATGGCCATTCTCCGTATTAGTAACACGGAGAATGGCATTCTCCGTCTTAATTTACACGGAGAATGGCCATTCTTCATGCTAAATTACACGGAGAATAGCCATTCTCCATCTTAATTTACACGGAGAATGGCTATTCTCCGTGTAATTTAGCACGGAGAATGGTCATTCCAGTGTTAAAACGCAGGAGAATGGTCATTCTCCGTATTAAATAAAATGGAGAATGATATTCTCCGTGTTAAATAAAACGGAGAATGGCCATTCTTCGTGTAATTTAGCTCGGAGAATGGTCATTCCAGTGTTAAAATGCAGGAGAATGGCCATTCTCCGTGTTAGAAACATGGAGAATGTCATTCTCCGTGTTAAATAAAATGGAGATAAAACAGAGAAGACATTCTTCTTGTTAATTTACACGGAGAATGGTCATTCCCAGTGTTAAAACATAGGATAGTGACCATTCTCCGTGTAATTTAGTACGGAGAATGACATTCTACATTCTAAATTACACAAAAAATGATTATTCTCCATGCTAAATGACACAGAGAATGGCATTCTCCGTGTTAAATGACACGGAGAATGGTCATTCAAATGTTAAAATACAGGAGAATAGCCATTCTCCGTGTTAGAAATACGGAGAATGACATTCAACACGGAGAATGCCATTCTCCATGTTAATTTACACGAAGAATGACATTCTCCTTATTAAAATGCAGGAGAATGACTATTCTTCGTGTGATATCGGCGGAGAACAGTTGACAGAACCTAATTTTTTATTTTTTTTTGTTTTGTGGAAAGAAATTTGACATGAATAAAGATTTAAGAGTTTTCGTTCTTCTTTCAAAACGATGCTAACTCTTATGAAAAAGAAAAAAATCTTCTCTCCATAATTGACCTAATTGTCGAAGAAGAAGACGAAGAAGAAGATGAGCGATGATCGGAGTTCGACTGGAAAAAAGCACGGTGAACTACGAACGATCTTTGCGATCTCTGCGGAAGATGAGAGCAATGAAATTCAGATCTCTCGTGAAGAAGAAGAAGAAGAAGGCGACAAAAATCGCAATCCAAATCTGAGTTTGTGCGGAGGGGTAGTTATGGTATTAGTTTTGTAAATACAGAGCATCAAAAGGGAATCTTGGAATACTTAACGTGGAAATATATAATTCTGGGCATTTCATAAAAGCCATCCTGCGGGTGGATTTTACATAAAAACCAACCCCGAAATTGGGTTTCTCAGCAATTTCCAGTTATATATAAGGCGGGTATTGGTGGTAGTTAATTATAAACATTTAATTTTTTTATTAATTAGTGTGTGATATACAAACGGCTTAGACAATTTACTTTTGGGTCGTTTTAAGCCGCATTACGATAGTAGTAGAGATAGAGAAAACTGCATTATAATGGTTCAAGGTATATATTGGCAGGGCAGCACACAATGTGGCCCGATCAATGCCAGTTGGGTCGGCCCGGACCCAGTCAACAGACCGGCCCAACTCGGCCCACCACTCAAACGGGGCTGGGCTGGGTCCTAGCTTTTGGCCCGGAAGCCCGGCCTGGAACCGATCCGAACCGGTTAAATCTGCCAACCTCGGTCGACCAGCCCGGTCTATTCACCCAGTTCAGACCCCGTCTAGGCCCAGTCCAGACCCAAATAATTTCCAAAAAAATGAACTTTAAAATACTCTCATTTTAGTGGATGTTTTATGGCCGTTTAGGAGTATTTTGGTCATTTTATTGAAAATGGACAAAAATATCCTTATAACAACTATATTTTTGGGATATTAGGGTTTATTTTTTTTGCACCCAAAAATTTCTTTAAATAGGCCATAAATCTTCAAAATAAATTACAACAATTTTTCTTCCCTCCCTTACAATATTTAGAATCAAACCAATTTCTGAAGGTTGAAGTAGAACTTTCTGTATATTGGAGTACAATTTTCTAGAGTCTAAAGTGTAACGTTCTTGTGCAAAAAATTTCGGAGCCTTCTTTTTTTTGTTTCTTTTTTTTTGAATTCAGGATTTTTCTTTCCCCTCTCTCTTTCTCTCTCTCTCTCTCTCTCTCTCTCTCTCTCTCTCTCTCTTTATTAGAAAAATAAATTCTTCCTTTTTTAAATATTACAAAATAGTTTTCTTCCACTCTTTTTTGAATTTGAAAATTTTTCTTTCCTTTCTCTCTCCCTTTTTGTTAGAAAAACAAAATCTTTTTTTAATATAACAAAATAGTTTTCTTTCTCCTTTTTTTGAATTCGAGATATTTTTTCTCTCTCTATTTTGATGGTAGAAAAATAAATTCTTCTCTTATTTATTTTTTCTAAAAATTAATTTTTTAAATATGGATACTAGTGGTTCTAACCACCCTTATGGAGGTGATACGGAACAAAATTTTGCCTATTATGCTAATTTATTTGAAAATAATCATATTCCTGATTTTGTGCCACCTACACAAATGTCACTTGCTGAAGTTATAAGTATGGCTCCTAATGCTGTGGATAGCGAAAAAAATTAGTTTTCTGGAAATATTATTAAAAACTATATGTGAGACCCGTCTCACTGTATCGATATTTTATAAGGATACGTGTTTATTTGAGCCGTATTTCGTATTTATCGATTTGCGTGATATTTTAAAAAAATTTTAAGTGTAGGATTTTCATGACTTGGTTTAACTTGGATTTGGTTTTATTTGGTTCGGTTCCACTTTGACTTGGTTTGGTTTGGTTTATTTTGGTTTCTCATGAGATGAGGTGTATGGTTTAGATTGAGTGGAGAGAAATGAATAGTGGAGATCACTTGAGCTTGTTATATAAGCCAGTTTTTCTCTCTCCCTCCTCATTCACCCTCATTCATTTCTTTTCCACCAAAACCCTTGTAGGAGCGTAAAAAGTGCTTTATTTGACTAAATTCAAGGGAATTGAGGACTTTACGCAGGCAATTCCCTATGAGAGCTATTTTTACACCAGGCTAGTCTGTACGCTAGCCATCCTCTACGCTGGCTACTTTACGCTAGAAAGATGTCAAATCATGCATTTAATACAAGTGATAATGACTTTGACATAATGATTTGCTGACAACATGCAACACAGAAGTCGAGAGGATCGGATTTTTACCAAGCTCGATACTTGTCGTATGGTGTACAAAAAAGGCTACTTTACGCACAATAATTACTTCTTTTTACGCACGATAGTTATGTGAGCTTTTACGCTGTAAAGTCTATTTGGGCTAGTTTTACACTCAAGGCTATTTTAGCCACTTTACGCTGAGAAGTTTTAATTGTGTTGTTTTTACGCCAGTTGCTACTTTACGCTCGGAGCATATTTTGGGACGTTTTTACACCTGATCCTTCCTGACTATTTTTGGAACGTGGTTTATCCACGTGGCTTTCATACCATATTTATTGAAGAACGTGTATACGTGCTCCCTATTTTTGTTGGAATAATGGGATGCGTGTCAACATATTCAGTGGGTGACTTCCATCGTGGGTGACAGTTACCAGCGTACAAAACCCAATTTTGTTGCTTTTTAGCACAATGGGTTAAGCCTATAAATAGACTTATTTTCTTTATAACAGGGGCATGGGGAGCAGAGAGACAGGAGAGAATATAGAAATCAGAGCCCAGAGACTTTTATTTTCGAGAGCATTCTTCTTCAACTTTTCTTCCAGAACAGAGTGAAGCAAAGCAGGAAAGCATTCGACCTCGCCATCAGTGCCCAAGTGCGTCGATACCTTTCTGGTGACTTAGTTCTTCCGGTTGTTCATCTTTTAGCAGTGATCTTCATCATCATCGTATGGTCCAAGGAACAAAGTGATCGCCTTCAGATCAGACTTCCATAGCAATACTTCCCAGAACAATTTGTACTTCTTGTACTTTTTCTCGTTTTATTTTCAAAGGCCAATTTTTAGGCATTTTGTTAAGTGAAACAACCCTAGCCATTAGAGAAAGGCAAGAACACCTTGCCGAATATTGGACTATTTTAATTTTGTTTGTTCCATTCTTATCCTTGTTACCTTCTAAGCATGTTTAGAACTTGGAGTTTTCGGTTTTACCGAGTGGATTGTTGTAGATCTAACTTTGAAGCAAATTCGGTTTTATGGGTTTTGATCTGTTAAACTTGTATATTCTTGTTGTTCGATGGTTCCATGTCCTAGAGAATTTCATTTCACTCAAATTTGACCTACGGGAGTCTGGATTTGGGTTCTTATTATACTTAGGTGGAGCATGGAGGCTATGGTACTTTTCCATGGACATCTTCTCTGTGGGAAGCCATTCTTTGTATTTCTTGAGCTGCATGCTTGCTTGCATTTTTGGAGCCGCATACATGTATTTGGCGGCATATAATAGTAGACTGCAATGTTAGTTGGCCGCATGCAACTTCTTAGCTTGCATTAATATTTGTATGGTAATTTAGTTGGCCGCATAAGCAACAATTTGCTTGGCCATTAAAGCAAATTGCTTTGCTTGCTTAAAATGGCACAGTAACATTTTGCCTTAGCTGCATAAAGAACTTAAGTTTGCATTGCATGCATTAATGCAATTATTTAGCTTGGCCTAAGCATTAATTGCTTGGCTTTAATGTTTGTGGCCGCATAAGGCATTATATTACAATGTTGCGCTATAGGCCGCCTAGAAGCAAGTCTGCTTGGCCTATGCTATTTGTGCTAGCCGCATGCTATTAAGCATTAGTATGCTAATGTTGATGTAGCATGCTAATGTTATTTATTTGCTTGTTGGCCGCATGTGTTATTTGCTTGGCCAATTGCTTTATGTTGCATGCATTTGTTTGCATGCTTGCATGCCTTGTATTAATTTCATTGGCCTAGCTTGCATGGCTTGCCTGAGCTTGCATGGCCTTTGTATATTTTTGGGGCCGCATGACTTTCTTTGCATGTTAACATTATTTAGTTGTCATGTAGCTAAATTAATTATTTGCTTGTGGCCATTCAATAAATTGTTTATCACATATACTAGTTCAACTTCTTGGCCGCATAAGCATTAATTGTTTGGCCATGAAGCTTTGCCTACATTAAAGTGACTAATGGCCGCATATGAAAATTTGTCTTGGCCGCATGAGAACTCATGCTTGGCCGCATGAAGTCAACTCCACTCTTGGCCTTAGATATTTTGGCCCTATAGTATATTAATATTTAATTGTGCTTGGCCTTTGTATTATTATTAAATGCTTGATTGAAAGGCCCAGCTTGTATTAATTGCATGGAGAGTCCCATGCTGCATTATTTTCCTCTAAATTTATTCCTGGCCGCATAGCCTCTTTTACAATTTCTGTCGCATGGCCTTTGGAGAATTTTGGCCGCATGGCCCCTTCGACTTGCATGGCTTACTAAATTATATGTAATCAGTGGCATGGCCGCATGGACATCGTACTTTTGGACCTTACATTTAATATTGGCCGCATGGCTTTCTTGAGCTGCATGTACTTGCATGATATATTATAATACTTGTCATCATTGCTTGGCCATGTGAACCTTTTCTTACTGCATTAATTGTTGGGTCCCACATGGCCTCTGTACTTGAGTGGCCACGTGCCCTTTTCTTTTGCTTGAGTGGATGCTTGCATTTATTGCGGGTCCCACTCTCTTTGTCTTTTCTGATTGCATGAATATTTCTTGCTGGCATTTAATATTGGTCGCATGGCCTCCCATCCATTCTTGGCCGCATGGCCTCCTTCAGTTATTTTGTGTCCGTATAAGCTATTGCTGGCCGCATGGATGGCATCCCACTCTTGGCCGCATGCACAATTGTATGCTAGCCGCATATGGCTTGCTAGCATTAATTGTTTGACTGATTTCATTTAAACAATCTTGGGCCGCATGGGACCCCACCCACTCTTGGCCGCATGGGCTCCACTTTGATTGTTTATTATTTTATTTGCTTATCCACTTTGATTGTTTATTATTTTATTTACTTATCCACTTTGATTGTTTAATATTTTATTGCTTAATTTATGGTCGAAATTTCTTCCCACTCCCAACATGAAAGTTGTAAAGCTTTTCCTTGGCTTCAAGGATATGTTACTTAATTATTATATTGCAAGTTCTCTCATTTTAATATGGAGCTTATAATCACATTGTACATTTTCTATTCTGGCCTGAATTGCGACGACCCACTTAATGGCTTGTTATTTCTTTAATAATGAATTGCTTAACACGATAGTGACCCGTTGTGGTGCACTCTAGATTGGTAACAAGATGAATAGTAATGACTTGATGGTGGTCCGTCGTGGCGCACTCTTGATAAGTAATAATGATAATGACATGATAGTGGCCCGCCGTGGCGCACTCTTGACAAGAAAACCTGACATGCTATTTCTTGAAATACTATTGCGACGGCTAACCTGACATGACAAATTGAATGGCCTGGACACCGTGGACGATTGTGCTTGTACGAATAAAACCGTCTTGTCTTGCATCATGTCTAGGACAGGGACCCCTGAGTACCACGGTCAGGGGTACCCACTGAAATCGACTAACGTTAACAACTAGAATAATCCAGTAGTCATGAAGAGATTTTCCCGCTACAGGCAATCCCGTTATCTGGACGCCCCACTTGGGATCTGTAGCCTGCCGACGAGTAGGGCACATTTCCAGCACACTGTCATGTGTTGCACCCCTATTGTACTAATATTCGACCTGGATAACCTGGATAGTCTGCAGGACTTGTGGCTGTGGAATATCTCACTGTATCTTGCTAGTAACTAGGTCTGTGACAACCCTAGTTAGTTAAAGTATCAAGTCATACTTATTGCTTGGCCGTGAATGTTGGATGGAGTTCAATCTGTCTAGTCTTGTCTTGATCTGGTACATGATTGTTACATGTCCTGATCTCTTATTTTATTTTGCCGATAAATGGTGGAAGAAACCAAGTTCTGTTCAGACGAAGGGTTACAACCCCGGTCCTTATTTGGTTTACGGGTTGTAACCTAGTTATCTGAATAGTCCTATAGTTATCCCATCGTATATCACCTTTCCAGTCTAAGTCTTGTCTAGATCCAGTTCCTAATTATTCCAGGATAATGGTGGCAATGATTATCACTCTAATGTATTGTACTCTGTATTATCACTCTCTCACTGTCACTTAATGATTGTCACCTCTAGCAATAAATGATCAGAGATCAAGTTCTGTTCAGGCGAAGGGTTACAATCCTGGTCCTTGTTTGGTTTAAGGGTTGTAACCTGGCTTCCGAAACAGTACCTTCGTTCTCTCTTCGTATATTGCCTAGCTCTATTTATTTATCATGTTCTCCGGTTTACCTTATGTCAAATAATGATTTACTTACTGTCTTCCTATGTTCGGGATAAGTGCATTGGTACTGCACGAATCTCGATCCTCCTTTACTTATTGCTTTCTCTCCCCGTTGATTGCCTAAGATTGCTGGTTTTAAGTTCATAGTTCGGCCTCCTTTGTGGTACTTGCTATTTTGGGGTCTGACCCCACTGGTTTTGCATGGCCAAGTTATGATAAGAAGAGCCCGAAGGATCTACCGCACCATCTACTCAACGGTGACCAGCCGGAGCACCAGAGTGCCTTAGTGGATTCTTCTTCATTCTCCCACTGATATGTAAATTCTTCTCTTGTAACGTTTAGCCCCGAGCACGTATTTAGTTCGTATTTTGGTATTTTCCTTGATATTGTAGCCTACGGGCATAAACATGATATGTATTCTAGACTATAGCTAGTCCTTATCATGTATGACTAATACTCTAGCTAGTCATCAGTTCTGTGGTACTGGATTCATAATCTTTCATGTATATCTAGTTCGGGATGCCTTACTATTGTATGCATGATAATCGTACTCTTTGCTCTTGTATAATTGCCTGTGATTGAGATACCTAGGATTGTTAAACCATAGGATTGACTGATGGCTTGTAGAGTAACCCCCGTGTCTTGACAGCTTATACGTGATTTCAAAGTATTAACGTACTTTGGGATTGCGTAGCTGACTGTGTACGCCTCCGTCCAGTATTCTGGATCTAGGGCGTGACATGGTTTTAGTGGTGGCCTATGCAGGTCTCGATTTTCAGATTTGCGAGGGTTACCATGTTTAGATATCTCAATCACGATTATCCTTATTGATCTCCTTCGGATTATTCTCTACCTCTGATACTTGACTTGATATCTGTTTTGATCATTGATCATTCCTGTTCCCATGATTTGATCTTGTGTCCTTCAACTTTCAAGGGCACTGTTCTTGATCCTTCAGATTATCTTGTTCGTGTTTTGCCGAGGGCAGCTCAGCATTCTTCAGCCAGGTCAGTTATGGAGGATCAGTCTCAGCATGCAGGCAGAGGTATCAGCCCATCCCGATCAGCCAGTCATTTCTATCTTCGTATCTTGAGACAGGTGATAAAGTTCAAGCATCTGTTTCAACTACGATGACACGTCCTGGGTAGAGTCATGTCTTGAACTAAGTCATTGGTACCGACTTACCTTGAGGCTTAACTTTTATCTATTTTTGGGAGTCAGCTTAGGCCAGCGAGGACGTTGGTTTCTACACAACTGTCTCAGGAGATATATTGATCCATATGCCTTCAGCCCTTCTTGATCATGATTGTATTTGTTCTTGTGCATTTATTTACCGCTTTCGCATTTAATTACATTACTGATTGTTTTACTTTACTTATATGCCGTGCTTGATTGATTGAGATTGTTGAGTTTCCTGGAGCTTTTGTTTTGTTATCTTACTCGACTAGCCTCAGGAAATTCCGAAGACAAAATTTTTCTAAGGTGTAGAGAGTTGTGAGACCCGTCTCACTGTATCGATATTTTATACGGATACGTGTCTATTTGAGCCGTATTTCGTATTTATCGATTTGCGTGATATTTTAAAATTTTCCTAAGTGTAGGATTTTTATGACTTGGTTTAACTTAGATTTGGTTTTATTTGGTTCGGTTCCACTTTGACTTGGTTTGGTTTGGTTTAGTTTGGTTTCTCATGAGATGAGGTGTATGGTTTAGATTGAGTGGAGAGGAATGAATGGTAGAGATGACTTGAGCTTGTTATATAAGCCACTTTTTCTCTCTCCCTCCTCATTCACCCTCATTCATTTCTTTTCCACCAAAACCCTAGCCATTAGAGAGAGGCAAGTACACCTTGTCGAATGTTGGACTATTTCAATTTCGTTTGTTCCATTCTCTTCCTTGTTACCTTCTAAGCATGTTTAGAACTTGGAGTTTTCGATTTTACCGAGTGGATTGTTGTAGATCTAACTTTGAAGCAAATTCGGTTTTATGGGTTTTGATCTGTCAAACTTGTATATTCTTGTTGTTCGATGGTTCATGTCCTAGAGAATTTCATTTCACTTAAATTTGACCTACGGGAGTCTGGATTTGGGTTCTTATTATACTTAGGTGGAGCATGGAGGCCATGGTACTTTTCCATGGACATCTTCTCTGTGGGAAGCCATTATTTGTATTTCTTGAGCTGCATGCTTGCTTGCATTTTTGGAGCCGTATGCATGTATTTGGCGGCATATAATAGTAGACTGCAATGTTAATTGGCCGCATGCAACTTCTTAGCTTGCATTAATATTTGTATGGTAATTTAGTTGGCCGCATAAGCAACAATTTGCTTGGCCATTAAAGCAAATTGCTTTGCTTGCTTAAAATGGCACAAACGATTACACATTCAAATCACATTGTTTTTAATTGTTTAATTGCTGGAAAATATTGTTTCAACTGTTTAGCCTGCACTTTTCTATTATTACTTAAAATATGAGATACATATTCATACTTGCTCCCTCCTGACTGGAGACCACATTTTTAGGTGACATTAAGGATGTTGAACTATTGTACAATAGCTACTATGACCAAGTTTTGTACCCTATGGTGTTGCCGGAGTCCCCCTTGGAGGATGCAGGACCTGAGGCCGACGAACCGACCGCTTAGCTAGTCGTTTCCAATTTTTCTAGTTTTATTGTTTTGGAGTTTTGTAGATTTGAATTCAGCACTTTATTTCAGTTCTTTCATTTCCAGTTGTACCTTTCAATTGTTGAATAAAAGTTTTAAAATTTTCGTATATTCAAATTTGTGACAAATATATAGATATTGTTGTGAATACCTGCATATAGAACAGCTTACTGTCGCCGTCTCACAATGGTGCAGGCTGGGCATGATCCGGTTTGATCCAATAATTTGGGATCGGGTCGTGACATATTTTTAGTGGTGGCCCATGCAGGTCCAAAACAACAATTTAGAAAAATATACCTAGAAACAATTAGAACACTAGAACATTGATTTGTCACAACATAGGTCCAAATTATATATATATATATATATATATATATATATATATATATATATATATATATATATATTTTGTTTGATTATAGACTGGTAGGCTACCTTGCTTATGTATTGCATCCTAAACCTTCCAGAGTATGGCCAAAGAAAAGACCACCCGTTCCGACCCTGCTGAAGATGAGATGTCATCTACCAATCACACCCCACCTCCTCAAGCACGCCGGGACCCTCCTCCCTTGCAGCTGACTGACCGTCCCCACGCTGCACCAGCACCCCGCCCCGTTTATGCTACTACAGCACAAACGGTAGAACCGGTACTTCCCCGAACTGAGCCGCAGTCCCCTGCGGTAGTGCCTATACCAGTTGCCCCACCAGTACCGGTGGACCCCACCGAGCTCGTAGGCCTGCTACGAGGAGTACTGGAGGCCCAGAGAGCCCAAGCTGAAGCACATCGTGAACAAACTGCAGCCCAAGCTGAAGTCCATCACGAGCAGACCGCGATTATGAGAGAAGGCATGGAGAATGCCCACAAAGTGGCTATGGCTGCCCTCGAGAGAGGAGGAATAGCTCAATCGGAACTAAGGCCTGTTAAGGTAAACATAAATCTAAGGGTTAATTTATGTATCATTAAGGCCATTCAATTTGATAAGAGACATTATTATGTGAAGGTCGGCACTATCGAGAACTTTAAGAAGCAGGACCCTCGACCCTTCAAGGGAACCGAGGGAATCATCTATGCCGACGAATAGCTCGACAACATGGAGCGTCTCCTCAGCGTCGCTCGACTACCCGACAACCTCCATGTCGAAGCAGTAGGACTCCAGCTGCAAGATGTAGCAAGCACCTGGTATCGAAATGAACCCCGACTCCAGGACAAGCAGCTTGATTGGGACACCTTCAAGAAGTTATTCCGCAGGAAGTTCTTCCCAACATCTGAGTTGCGGGAGATAGAAAGACAGTTCCAGGACCTGAAGTAAGGGAACATGACGGTTGGAGAGTATGCGGCAGAGTTCGGCCGACTTAGTTGCTTTGCCAAGAACTTGGTTGATGACCCCGTGAATCGTGCTGAAAGATTCAGGTATGGACTAAGGAAAGAAATTCGCACACCTGTGATCGCAGGCGGTGCTAAGACATACGAGAAGATTCTGATAAGAGCTCAGGACGTGGAGAAGAGCCAACCTTCTCGTTCAAAAAGAGAGTATCCTGGAACTAGCAACTTCCAGGGTAACCAGAAGAGGCCCAACAACAACAAAAACAGGCCTTTGCACCACCAGCAGCAGCATCATCAGGCAAGGACCAGTGACAGAACGCCTCAGAAGCAGATCCCTGTCTGCGACTACTGCAAGAGGCCAGGACATCAGGCGAACATCTGCAGGAAGAAACTGGAACACTGCCTAGTTTGTAGGTCTGCCACCCACCAAGTGAGGGACTGCCCCACAACATTCAACCGGACCGGAGCAACTCAGCAAAGAGCTCCTCTATCCACTCAACAGCAACAGTTCGGGCAACATCAGCAGAAGACCAGGCGAGCTTTTGTCCTAGCAGCAGACGAGCAAGAACCAGAGCAGGAACCCACCGCTGATGTCATCACAGGTTCCATTTATGTGTTTTCACATCCTTCTCTAGCATTATTTGATTCGGGTGCATCACACAGTTTCATATCATCAAAGTTTATTTCTGCACACCACCTAGATACGGGACTTAGCAAGATGATAAGTAGAGTTATAACCGGTGGTGGACCCATACCCATCACCGAGACTTGTAACTGTCCCATAACTATCTCAGGCCATAAATTCTTAACACCCTTACTTGTGATGCCCTTGCCCAACTATGATGTAGTCCTAGGGATAGACTGGTAAAGTGAGCAGCATGTACTGACAGATTGTCATAGAGGATGTGTAATCTTCAGCCCACCAGGAGAACCGAAGTTTGAAATCTCTCGAGCTCCGGAAGACATGAAGAGTGTTACCTACTCCTCTATCACCGAAGAACCCGGGCCTCCTCACCCTATCATAGCAGAATTCATGGACGTCTTTCCAGATAGTCTTCCAGGATTGCCGCCAAATCGAGGTGTGGAATTCACCATCGACCTAGTTACCGGCTCTTCTCCTATTTCTCGGGGATGCTACAGAGTCAACCCCAAGGAGGCAAAGGAGATGAAGGGCCAGATCGACTAACTGAAGTCCCAAGGATTTATCAGAGACGGGGCTTCACCCTGGGGAGCACCAGTTTTGTTCGTGCCCAAGAAGGATGGAACCGTACGGATGTGCATTGATTACCAGGCGCTGAACAACATCACCATCAAGAACAAGTACCCTCTACCCTGGATCAACGACCTGTTTGATTAACTGAATGGAGCTAAGGTATTCTCGAAGGTAGATCTCAGGTCTAGCTACCATCAAATCAAGGTCAGAAAGGAGAATATTCCAAAGACGGCGTTCAACACCAAATATGGGCAGTATGAATTTTGGGTCATGCTGTTTGGACTGACGAATGCCCCTGCAGTATTCATGAATCTTATGAACAAAGTCTTCCATGAATATCTGGATCAGTTTGTTGTTGTCTTCATCGATGACGTTCTGATCTACTCGAAGACTGAAGAAGAGCATGAAGAGCACCTAAGGAAAGTTATGGAAACTTTAAGGAAGGAGAAGCTTTATGGTAAGCTATCTAAATGTGAATTCTTCTTAGACAAAGTAGATTTTCTTGGCCATGTTGTCACATGAGAAGGAATTTCGGTGGATCCAATGAAGATAGCTGCTATTGAGAAGTAGACTGCACCAAGTTCAGTTGCAAAAATTAGAAGCTTTTTAGGTTTAGCTGGCTACTACCGGAAGTTCGTAAAGGATTTCTCATGGATTACTGAGCCGATGACGAAGCTCACTAGAAAGAACGAAGAATTCATTTGACCAAAAGCTTGCCAGTCAGCATTTGAGGAACTGAAGAAGAGGCTTACAACAGCGCCGATACTTGCGCTACCCGCAGGTACCGGTGGTTTCTCAATTTATAGTGATGCTTCCGGTAAGGGATTGGGCTGCGTTCTTCAACAACACATGAAAGTAATTGCTTACGCATCTAGGCAATTACGGACTCATGAGAAGAACTATCCCACGCATGATTTGGAGCTGGCAGCGGTTATATTTGTATTGAAGCTGTGGAAGCACTACCTTTATGGAGAGAGAGTAGAAATATTTACAGACCACAAAAGTCTTAAATATGTTTTCACTCAGAAGGAGCTGAACATGCGACAAAGACGATGGCTGGAGCTGATGAAGGATTTCGACATCAACCTGCAGTATCATCCGGGTAAGGCTAATGTTGTTACAGATGCACTTAGTCGATACCCGATGGCAATGTTCTTGACCAAGGAGCGTCATTTGCTGGAGGACATGGAAAAGCTTGGAGTGGAGATTGTACTGCCCGAAGAGAAAATGAAAAAACTGGGAAGAGAAGCCATTGTACCAGGAGCTGATTCATCAATGATGCAGTTGCAAGTACGTTCAAGTCTAATGGACAGAGTCAAGGAGGAACAATTCCAAGATGAGATGCTTTGCAAACTTAGAGATCAAGTGCTGGCAGGAACACTTGAAGGATTCTCAATCGCCAGCGACGGAGCACTGAAACATGGTACGAGACTTTGCGTACCAACTAGCAAACTGAGGAACGAGCTGATGCAAGAAGCGCACCAGTCGCAGTATTCCATATATCCAGGAGCCAACAAAATGTATCGGAATATGCGTACTATAGTGTGGTGATACGGAATGAAGAAGGACGTATCCAGGTATGTAGCTAGATGCTTAATTTGTCAACAAGTAAAAGCTGGCAGACAGAGACCAGCAGGACTGTTGCAGCCGCTAGACATCCCGGAGTAAACATGGAAGCACATAACGATGGACTTTATGTCGGGACTGTCTCGATCCCAAGGAGGGAAGGATGCCATTTGGGTTATCGTGGACCGACTGACGAAGTCAGCCCACTTTATTCCCTTCAAGGTGGGTCTATCTACCGAGAAATTGGCAGCAATGTACATACGGCATATCTACCGGATTCATGGAGTTTCGATAAGTATCGTATATGACAGGGATACCAGATTCACCTCTCACTTTTGGAATAACTTGCATGACAGTTTGGGAACGCAACTGAAGTTCAGCATCGCCTACCATCCCCAGACTGACGGACAATCGGAGAGAACAATCCAGACGCTAGAAGACATGTCGAGATCTTGCGTCTTGGAATTTGGAGGGTCTTGAGAAGACCATTTGTACTTGGTAGAGTTCTCCTACAACAACAGCTACCAAGCTAGTATCGGTATGACTCCGTTCGAGGTACTTTATGGACGTCGTTGCCGCACTCCACTTGCTTGGGACGACGTAGGAGAAAGGGTATTGCTTGGACCTGAAATGGTGACAGATGCAGCAGAGAAGGTAAAGATGATTAGGGACAAGCTCAGGATTGCCCAGGACAGATAGAAGCATTGGGCCGATAGCAGCCGACGGCCGTTGGAGTTTGAAGAAGGTGACAGTGTATTCGTGAAGATCTCCCCTACCAGAGGAACCATCCGTTTCAAAAGAGTAAGAAAGCGAAGCCCCAGGTATATCGGTCCTTTTGAAGTACATAACAGGATTGGAGAAGTAGCTTATCGGGTGGCTCTACCCCCAAGTCTCGAAGGCGTCCACAACGTCTTCCATATTTCGCAGCTGAGATGTTACATTCCGGACCCGAGCCACATCTTGGACCATTCGGAGCTGGAAATTGGACCCAGCCTCACAGTGCCAGAGAATCCAGTTGCGATACTGGACAGAGAAGAAAAGAGAACCAGGAATTCTGTAACGCCGATAGTCAGAGTTATGTGGCGGCATAACTCACCAGGCGAGTCTACCTGGAAGCGAAAAGACAAGATGCGGGAGCAGTATCCGTATCTGTTTGAGACTTGAGGTAACCCCTAACCCTACCTTTAATTTCGAGGATAAAATTTTCTAAGGAGGGAAGGTTGTGAAACCCAGAATTTTTCTAGAGTTATGAATTGTTGGATTTGTAGCATAATCTTAGCCTTAATAGTAGTATTATTATTATTATTATTATTATTATTATTATTATATTATTATTAGTATTATTATTTAGTAGTCAGAATTAGGAAAAATATTATTTTTAAAATGATCATTGGATTTTGCTTGTGGCCCTGTCCCCGATCCCGTGCCCGGAGTCCGACCCCGAGTCCGGACACCAAACCCCGTCTTTCGAACCCATCCTTAGATTTTTCTTTCCATTTAAAACCTGATTTTCAAACTATTTATATACATATATATATATGGTTTGACTGGTTTTTAATTAAAAAAATTCTTTTGACCTGGCCTGGTCTCCCCACGACCAGACCACACACACACGCACGCACCCCCCATTTTTTCTCTCCTCAACTCACTCTCTCCCACTCATTCTTCAACCCACTCTCTTTCCTCTTCACAATAAACCAACCACCACTCATCCTCTCTCCAGCACTCTCACTCACTCTCTTTCCATCCCAAAAATTCCCTTCCCCAAACTCCAGCTCCCTCCCGTGCCCTAGGTCGACCAGAGCCGCGTGCCGGTGCCCGACTGCAACCCCCAGCTCCCTACTCCGGCGCCTTTACCGAGCGCCACCCGTGCGACCGCCGGCGCCTCTCCGGCGCCTTCCGCCCACGCACGCCCCAAGGCCGCGCCCCATCTAGCCGAGCCCTGCCGGCCCGTCCGCGCCTCCACCCAGCGCCGTTTCCCCCGACTAACTCTGGTCGCCCGCCGTGCCCTAGCCCCGGCGCCCCCGTCGACTTTCTCCGGCGATTTCGTCCAGCAGCGTCGGCCGCCTCCCGTGCCGGCCAGACCTTCGTGCGCCCTCCGACGAGTTCGCGTTTTCCGTCGCCGACTTCCGAGCGGCCCCGATCTGTTGTCCCGTACCCCGATCTGCTATCCAGCACCTCTGTGCGCGACTCCAGCGCTGTTTGGACTCGATTCGTTGCTATCCGTGTTCCGTTCCCACTGTCCGCGGATAATTTTCCTTCTTTATTCACCTGAGAGCTCTAGCCGAGCAACCGATGTATATTTTCATATCTTCGTGTCCCTCTCTTAGTGTCGATGATGACGCAGTCTCAATCCCGCTATGGGATTCGATTGTTTGTGTTGGTTATGATTTTTAAATCAGAATTGGTTCGTTGGGTTTTCGATTAAATTTCGAAATTTACGCTGTGTTTTCGGGTTTCATAATCTGGTTCCTACTCGGAGTTGGATCTGATTTTTCGAATTTGATTTGGAATTGTCGGGTTTGTTTTCGATGTCAAGTTCAATAGTTTTCGGATTTTCTGATTGAGTTCTGTTAGGAACTCATATACTGGTGGCTTTAGCTATGTGTATTTCTTTATGGTATATATATACGTTTATGGTTTTGAGATGAATTTTAGTTGGTTTTCCTGTTATATATTTGGTGTTGGCATTATTCCTGGTTTGGGATATGTTGGTTGTATTTTTCCATTATTGGGTTATCCCGATTACAAAGGAGATGATGTCCGATTTTTCTAAAATATTTGAAAATCTTTCGGTTTATTTCTTGAGTTCAACTATAATCAATTAACAGTTTGGCTTTCGGATAATATTTTGAGTACTAGCGAAATGCAAACGAAACAGGAACTTCCGGACGTTGAGGCATTAGCTAGAATGCAACATGACAGTTTAGACCAAGTCTGAGACGCATTTTATAATTATCTTTAATTTATTATTATTTTTAGAATGGATTACTGCTGTTAGTAATTTTGGTACAGGGCTTCGGCCTATTGTTGGACCGTTCGCGGCATTCAGAGCTCACCTTTAAATTAAATTAATTTATGTAAAAATTGTAAGGACATAAGTCTAAGTTTTCTTTTCTATTTTTCTGTGGACCTGTAATAAGTAGTTTAGTTTTTCCTTTTTCTTTTCTGGATTGTTGTTTTATAGGTAAACGCGTAGAATATAAAAATGGATATTTATTTCATAAAGAAAATTAATAAGTTTTCTCATAATTAATAATCTAGTAATTTAGCAATTCACATGTTTTCTCATTTAAAAGAAAAAGCCTAGTTTTATATATATATTTAAAATACAAAGTTTTGCCAAATTAACCGGTAATTGCTATTTTTCTCAATTAATCAGTAACCGACTTATTTAATTAAAATGATAACGAACGTAGATTGCGACGTTAGATTTTCGGTAGATTATTAAATAACTTAAAACTTGATTAGGGTCTACTTCTAGAGATTGTAACTAGCACACCTAGAATGGTTTCATTATGGTTCTAAGTCAAGGTTCTCAACTGTAGGATCTCGGAGACGAACTTGACATCCTCCTCGGTACCGACTTTCCTGATCCAGTCAATTAACAGAGGCAAGTTACGTTTATATTTTCTTGTACTTTATTTAGTAATTATCAAGCTGCATGTTTAAACCACATTGCTACACGGAACCCTCTCATAGGGTTCAAATATTAATTGATATTGATTGTGGGAATTGGAAGAATAGTGTAACGTTTATGGCCAATACCCCTCATATTGCATATTGTGCGAGCTTACCCCTCTTACACACGGGGATAAGCCGTATCGCGTCGCTAGGACGCTATTGTATAACCCAAGTCGGTCATAGACGATTACACATTCAAATCACATTGTTTTTAATTGTTGAATTGCTGGAAAATATTGTTTCAACTGTTTAGCCTACACTTTAACATTATTACTTGAAATATGAGATACATATTCGTACTTGCTCCCTCCTGACTGGAGACCACATTTTTAGGTGATATTGAGGATGTTGAGCTAGTGTACAATAGCTACTATGACCCGGTTTTGTACCCTGTGGTGTTGTCGGAGTCCCCCTTGGAGGACGCAAGACCTGAGGCCGACGAGCCGACCGCTTAGCTAGTCGTTTCCAGTTTGTCTAGTTTTATTGTTTTGGAGTTTTGTAGATTTGAATTCAGCACTTTATTTCAGTTCTTTCATTTCTAGTTGTACCTTTCAATTGTTGAATAAAAGTTTTAAAATTTTCGTATATTCAAAGTTGTGACAAATGTATAGATGTTATTATGAATACCTGCATATAGAACAGCTTACTGCCGCCGTCTCACAACGGTGCAGGCTGGGCATGATCCGGTTCGACCCAATAATTTGGGATCGGGTCGTGACATTCTTCCATATCTCCTAAGCCACAACTCTCCTTAGCCCAAGGTGCTCAGTGCGACATCAGCTAGAAATTGTGTGCAAGAGTGAAAAAAAAGTCACTTGAAAAATTTCAAGTTTCGCTTTCCGCGAAGTTGAAGTGTTCGAACGCTTCGATCTAAAAGCTCGTGTTTTGTAAAGAAGTTTGCGTGCTCTTCGGACTAAAGGCACGTGGTGTACGCTATTTCACAAATAGTGAATTTCAATCCTAAGCGAGAGTTCTCAGGCCTGGACTAGTCCTCCACGAGAAAAACCAGGTTAAAATCATTGTGTTTGAGATTGCTCCTCTAAACTATTTTATTTTCGCATTATTTATCTCTGACCATATATATTATCTTAGTATTGTTTCTAGACTTACACAAAGTTATTTTTATTGGTCATTATTGACACAAACTCTATTCACCCCCCTCTAGAGTTGCCTACACGTAACTTCAACTTGTCATGGACTTAGTATTTTTGATACACTTTGATCCGTGCGGCGCACTATCTTCCTTTTCGAAGGCTCGTGTAAGCTTTTCCGAACCCGCTTAGCTAGATCACTAATGCAATATTGAGAATATTGTGGAGCAAAAGAGAGAAATTGGAAGTATGAAAACTTTACTATACTAGAAATAGATTACAATTTTGGGTGGTGAGGTACAAATGAGCCTCCTACTTATTTATAGGGCCTCCAAGGCTTACATGGAAACATTAGGAAACTTCTGGAACCGACATATTCCAAGAATTATTCTAGGAATATTCTAAGCCTAGATATTTACATGGAAGCTTCTAACCTATCTAGAAAGATCATGAGACATTTAGAGATGTCTGCAGTCTTCTGGAAGATTCTTGGACCTTCTGGAAGATTTTCGGACCTTTTGAAAGATTCCACCATCTTCTATAATATTCTGGAAGTTTCCTGCATAACTCCGCTCCATGTAGAGTTACGCGAGTCCGTCTTTGGTGGAGCGCAAACTTTTGTGCGTGACACTGCGTCTGCGTTCAAGATTTGGTTCCTGCGAAAAAACAAACTCAATACTCAAGAAATGAAACTACCGACACCAGTGAGCTAGACTTTCAGTCTCTTAGTTTAGACGACGCTACTTGAGGAGGAGCCGAGCAATAAAATTGGATAAAAGATGGACGACGGAAAAGAAAAATAAACTTGTACATTTTGTTACAAATTTTATGAAAATAAAATATCAATTTTCAACTTTCAAATTTTTTTTTTGTTAATGTTATAGCATATTTTAATTATATTGACATTAATAAAAATATAAACTTTTTTTCTTCTCAAATTTTTTGGTTAGTTATAAATATATGTTATAGCATATTTAAATTATAATAACATTAATAATTTTTCTAACTTTTCCTTGTCAATTTTTTTGTCAATTTGTTTTTTAAAATATGGGCCGATCCGGACCGAGACCGGTTCGGCCTAGCCCGCCTCCGATCAGGTCATGGGTCGGACTGGGTTTACCATTTTCTTTTTCAGGCCGGACGGACTCGATCCGCTTCCTCTCCGGTCCGGCCCAAATTCGATCCAGCCCAATCAAATCGGGCCTCGGGCCGGGCCGGGCCGGGCCGACCGGATCAGCCGGATACACACCTTGAATAATTGTAGAGATAGAGAGCAATTATAAGAGTTTGGTAAGAGAGCAATTATAAGTTTCTCCACCGTGTATGCTAGATTTGTAGTTGGGATTCATCATCATCAATCAACTAAGCGCATCCCTGCCGCTGAACTCAAAATGTACGGCCCAGATGGTTTCCACCACAACTACAGAGTCCTATTTAGGGCTTTTTCTCGGTTCAACCAAGAAAAGAGAAAGGGCGGGGAGAAGAGAAGAGAAGAGAAAGATCAGCGACGCAAAGCAGCCGCATACTATTAGTAGGTCACTCCACCCAAAAAATGTTTTTTTTTTCCTTTTCTTTTCAAGAATATTTGTATATAGATTGGATTTTAGAGAGCTTCTACTTAGTTGGAGGAGCATAGAATTACTGTTGATTGATCAAACTGGAGTACACTACTTGGATCTATTTGTGTTGCATTGCAGTATTTGGTTGCACTGGCAGCGGACACGATGCGGACACGACACTAATACACAAAGGCACAAAAGTCGGTGTCGTGTCCGTAATGTGCTGTATCACATTTGTGTCTGTGCAAAAGAGGTGGAGATGACCCTCCCTATCTTGCTAACCGGACTCGAGAACTGCCTGAATGTTGTTTAGGGTAATTTTTTGTGTTGGAATATATGTGCCTCACTCTAACAACTTGAGCTAGAGGTCATTGGCAACTATATATATATATATATATATATATATATATATATATATATATATATATAGTTGCCAATGACCTCTAGCTCAAGTTGTTAGAGTGAGGCACATCCTCCCAAGAGGTTGCAGGTTCGAGCAACAAGAGAAGCACATAATTCCATGTGGAGGAATAAATGTGAGTGCGGGCCGGATGCGATGAGATACAAGTGCTGCTGCGGGCCTTCGGGCCGAGCTTGATGCGGTGAGATGCAAGTATGGGTGCGGGCCTTCGGGCCGAGTTTGTAGGCTTTCGGGCCAGGAGTCTGTAACACAATTACCTGTTCCAATATATATATATATATATATATATATATATATATATATATATATATATATATATATATATATATATATGAGTCCGGATCGGCAGTCTCCCAGCGGGAGCCCCCCTCCTAGTGCACTGTTGGATCGAGGGGACGCGCTCGCGGGCCCCACGCAGCCCGCTCGATCCAATGGTGCACTAGGAGGGGGGGGGGGGGGGGGGGGGGGGCTTTTGGGGGGCTCCCGTTGGGGGGCTTTTGATCCGGATTTTATATATATATATATATATATATATATATATATATATATATATATATATATCGGGATATCCTACCTTCCTAGGTATTGGATCTTGCAACCCCGACGCATCGGGTTTCGGGTCCGGATAGCCAAATGGTAATAGAAAAGACGGGAAAAAATGCCGGTTAACGGGGGGACGCATAAGACCCTGCATGGGTGGCGAAACATCAGTGGATCGAGCCACGGGATGTGTATTATTCCTTCCATTTATAAAATGGTGGGAGTTGGGGGTAACGGGCCCAAAAGGCATACAATGCATCGTGCACAAAGTCTAATGCGTAACGCCGGGCATCTCAAAAGAAAAAAAAAGATGAGAAAACCGATTAATTATCAAAATGAAGCATAGAAGAGTAGGTGGCCCTAGTATTCGGTAAAGACATGGAATTCCTCGTGCTGTAGAACACGTATGAATTTGAAACATGAGGAAATTTAACTTTATGGAATATGGAAACCTGTAGTTCTCTAACTCACTTATGAAGTGGACTGGGGTCCCATTTTGACGGTTTCCGAACAATAAAACAGATGAGATTATCAGATTGATGGGTTGAAGATTTCCAATTTGTATGAAATTAATCCGTATATGTTTTTTTTTTTTTGAACGAGGAGATCATGATGCACAATAGAGATCACATTGGTCCACATTTGTGTAAGTGCGGGTTGTCCGGCAACCTAATCACTTCCTATATTTATACACACAAATATTTATTAAGTAAATT
Organism: Iris pallida; assembly: GCA_029216955.1. NCBI lineage: Eukaryota > Viridiplantae > Streptophyta > Magnoliopsida > Asparagales > Iridaceae > Iris > Iris pallida. The sequence continues at coordinate 97,297 of JANAVB010000105.1, read as the reverse complement.
AGCCATGGAAGTTTGAAAAGGATGGTGGTTGTGATTTTGTATATAAAATCATTTTGCATGTATGGTCTATCTATAACATGATACGGTTATAATTCTTGCATGTATGCAATTTCTCATTTATACTTCAGTAAGTAATATTGTTTAGTAGTAAATCAAGTAGAAAAGAAAAAGAAAAAAATGGGGGATAAATATCTGAAATGAAATCCCACAAGCCAAACCTGGATATAGTGGATACTGGACAGAGTTTGGATACTCCTAAAGAGCTTTGGTCCGATAGGTTATGGTACTCCTAAAGTTTATTGGGAGTGTACACATATGTGAGGGCTATGTGATCAAAGTGCGTTGCCACCCCTAGGTGAAGATATCAACTTGAAGGGTTTACTCTTCTCTATGCTGATGTGGCAACAGTTTATTGGACCATGATTTTTTTAAAGTGCATTGAATGCAGAGATCTTGCTACATAGAGTGCAAGTACAATTGCAGCCAATCTTGCCATAGCTTTACTTACACACTATTGCCAATTGCGCCTTATGCACAAGTACAACCATCTAAGCACCATTATTTTCTTGTGATGGAAGTGAAGCTTGCAACTTCATTGCAGCCAACCAAATAGCCCCTATAATACGCAAGTGTTGGAGCTTCCGTCTTTTTATCTGTACAACTTATCTACTGGTTTATATTTCTGCAGATGGACTTTTATGTTCTTGTTCTTTCCTACGATGCAGTTCCTTGGTTTTCAACGGACGTGTGCATTTAGGATCTCATACGTGTGGTAGGCGTGCTTGTGGACTAAAGTGGGTAACATGAGAGATGGTTTGATCCTTATTTATAATTTGTCAACATAAAAAATCTCATCTTTTTCCATCATATGCACATATACACGAAATGGATCCCATGGAAGACCACTATTTGATCTTAATGAATCCCCGGTTGAAGACGAAGATGGGAAAGACATGTACCCGTTGATCCAGCACCAAAAGTCTTTCCCCATATTAAGTCCTCACATGTCAAGCTTGTGTCTGATGTTGGTAGGCTGTCAACAGATTGTAAATAATCCCGCTTTCACTCGTGCATCTGCAGGGTCAGGATTTCAACCTTATGTTGGGTGTAAACACTCCTCTAAACAGGAAGCTGATGTTTCGGACACCAATCAAGCATCGGCATTTTCAACTGCAAACCTTAATGAAAACAAAAAGGTTCTAGCACTGGTATCATCAGGTCGTCAGGATTCTCAAACCGGTGAAAGAGAAGGAGAATGGTCTGATATGGAAGCCATTGCTCAGACACTTCCAGACAACAGTAGCAGAAAGCATGACGATGGTGGTGTTGAAATGGCAGAGAGACCAAATGTAATTGAACAAAATAAACATGGTTATTCTATTGTGGGAAATGATGCTTCCAGTTTTCCTGGTAGTAGCAGCAATAAAGTAGAGAATGCCAATAAAAACGCGACTATCATAGTGGGACAAGACATGAAAACAAACATAGATATTACTTCGAAAGGAGTTGCTTCTGCAGGTGGTCTTGAAGAACATTCCCCAATTACTATGCCAAAATGTATCAAAGAACTAGAAGCCAGTCATGCACTGATGTCCGCAAACAATCCTGCGATGAAGCCTAAGGTTGACGAGCACAAGGAGGCAATGCTAGGAAAAAAGAGGGCTAGGCAGACTGTATTTATCAATGTGGATGATGCTAAGCAGCAAGGTCCTATAAGAACCTCAACACCAAAAAGGCCATCTTCTTTTCCAGCTATTGTTACTCGTACAGTGAAAGAGACATATCGTGCTAGCCCTGTCATAATTGAACTGTCTGAAAAACGTAACCAACGAAACAAGGACCATCAATCATACCTGAAGCCTGAAGGAAGTAGTCTGGACCATACGGTTGAACGAAATAGTGATGTCAATCCAGGAATCCAATCTCGACACAAAAAGATTAGTGGTAGTGAACCAGTGACTGCAAGAAAGGGTTCACAAAAGCAGCCAATAGACTCCAGGCAGTTCAAGAATGCACCGGTTTCTTCCCAGAAATTATCTTCGATAGGTCAGACAGAAGATAAAAAATTCGGTGACAAGAGGCTTCTGCCCTCTAAGAAGCAAAGTTCTTATAATCAACAGCCCCAAGATGCATCAGTTGAACGCCTTATTCGGGAGGTGACAAGTAATAAGTTCTGGCGTCATCCAGGTTTTAACTAAAACCCTTGATTCTTTTATATAGTGTTGCAACTTTTGTAACTTGTATTATTTATACGTAGTTCAGAATGCAAGAATCTAATTTAGTTGTTAGATAATATAAAATTTTGGATGCATGCTTCTTTCTTTAGAAAGAAATTACTGGATTAGTGAATATGGAATGTATCATTTGTCTCTGTCATGATTGCAATTTTTAGATTTCTTTTCCTTTAGAAGTCTGGGGCTCTGGATGCATAATATTATAAGATTTTATTTTTTTACTTTGTGATCGACAACTAGCATCAGGTTTCACTTCTGACACCAGGTAACCAATTGTAGTTTTTTTTGTTACATGAGAGTCGAAATTGATTCTACATGTACTATGCATTAATATCGTCTGCAAAAGTGACTGGAGATAAGTGTAATTAAATGTCAGTGGAGATGCCATTTAGTACATACCTGTCATGCTTTTGGTTGGAGGGTTTCCTAGCAGTATATGAATATGTTTGTGTGCAAGGGGGAGTAAGTCACAGCTTAACTTTGATTCGTTAGGGACTGCAGGGGTGATAATCACTCTGTAAAGGTTCACCGAAAAGTTTGCATAGAATGGAGAACTATGTTAAACCACAAGTTTCTGAATAAATCAATGTCAAGCATCTAAGGAGCAAACCAGTAGAAAACGGAGTTGATTTAGCAATTTAGATTAGTTTTTATTCTTGTGATGGTCAACTAAGGACTTCCTTTGTAACTGTTCATGTGAAAAATTAATTATATGGACTCATAGTTATCTGCATTGCTGATCACTTTGGTGGGGGTTGGGGGGGGGGGGGGGGGGTGGGTGGGTGGGTGGGGGGCGCAAGGTTAGGGCGGTCCCAATAACTATGGTATGGGCTTCATATGTGCTTTCCTCTTTCATGAGAATGTAATTCTGGTTTATCTTTCTTATAAGCAGTTTGCATGTCTTTTCTTGAAAATCTCTTCAATGCCATCTTTTCAAGTAATACTTCCTACTCTTTACTGAGTTGTGACATACAATTATCTGCCAACTTTCAGAGGAGACAGAGCTGCAGCGTGTTCCTGGAAGTTTTGAATGTGTTGAAGAGTATAAAAGAGTCTTTGAGCCTCTTCTCTTTGAGGAATGTAGAGCACAGCTGTACAGCACTTGGGAAGAGAACATTGAAAACTCTAAGGATGCACACATAGCAGTTTATGTAAAACTTGTGGAAAGGCGGGAAAGAGGTACTCCCTTCTAGTCTTCTTTATTGTTCATGTTAGACGTCAATTTAGATCGGAATAGTTTGGTTTTCTTCTCATGGTATTCAAACGGAATAGTTTGGTTTACTTCTCATGGTATTCAAACGGAATAGTTTGGTTTACTTCTCATGGTATTCAAATATGCTGGTGAACAAGTGAAAGAGTACTGCATCTCTGGTTCAGATTTTATTTACTGTGGCAGAACTTTTAAGGATCAAAATAAATGGGCACATACCAATGATAAAAAATCGATACCTACTATACAATTATTGATTCTTTAGTTTCTTGATTGAAATATGATGGCATATTTTCGTGTCTGTAATAATTTTATTTGGCTGATACTTGTCCCATTGACTAGTAGACAACTTGATCACTATATCTTCTTACATCTTAGTTCACATGTCCAACAAATAGAAGAAGAAAACAATTTCAAAATCTTCCTTCAAGCAGTCTGTTCTGTAATCTGTCATTGAGTTCTTGCAAATGTTATCTTGCATCTATAGCTTGAGAAGTCATGGTTTATGACTAGTTTCAGTGGTTAAACATAAACCTGGATATTGACTAATCAAATTTCTAATCTCAAGGGGGGTAAATAGCTTAGTGTTTTATATTTGACATTACAAACTAATGCTTGTTTTCTTCTACCAAGTAGTGTTAGATGGGCTAATAGAATTAGAGTAACTTTGATTTGATTTTATGTAACATTATTGATGCTTACTTTTTCTATGATGAGGGGAACTAGATAAATAATGTTAAGGTTCTAGCTTGAGAAGAATAGGTGATACAAATGTATGTAACTGTATATACATTTATTTTGAGTAAGAACCTCATAATTTGACATCATGGAGTTTTGAAGGACTATTCTTTGCTTGCTTCTTAAGCAAGAGTTGTTCGTGTTGGAACTTGGAAGTTATGTACGATTTATCTGGTTAGTTTACCTGTTGTCTGGTGGATATGTGCTATATTTACTTTGAAGAGAATACATAGTCCTAAAGAAGCTTTATATTTGTAGTTGGAGGATTCCTAAAGAAGCGCTTTATGTTTACGATATTTAAGTCTAATAGATTAAGAGTTGTCTGTTGATTTGTGTAAAAAATCGAACTTATCTCACCTTTTTCTTAGTTTTGATTTTGCTTGGCCTTTATGATCCCAAATTAATAGTTTCTCTCATTTGGGCTAACATTGATTTAGAATAGATTCTTGAGATGCAGATAATTTTCAGATCCCATATTCAGTCTAAGTGGTATATTTAGAAGAATACAGAAAAAGTAGTATAATTCCAGACCTAATGTCAGTATATGACCTGCTAATTGTACAGTTGGTCATGTCTCAGAAGAGATAAGTTATATAACTTCATTAACCTTTTGTTGATTTTGTTGCTTCTTTTGCTGGCCACTTTTCCCATGACCATTATTTGAACATTTATCTTTCAAGCAACATCAATCCTGAACCCATGTGGTTTAGGAAGCTTGTTTATTGTTTTGACTGGATTCTTGTTCCTTTATATTATTTTCCATAATGATGAACAAAGAGAAAGTTTATTACTAGAGTGCTGTGAGATATTAGCTTCATTTAATTATTACTTTTTTGTTGATGCCTGTTGCTTTTTAGATTTGAAGGTGTTCAATACACAAGCTATTATCATTCTTTTGTCAACTTATGCCTTCAAAGTTCAAACCCCACACTTCATGTGAATTGAAACAAGCAGTATACTTTACTGGCTGTTATGTTCGTATCCATGTGATGCCTACTATTAGCAATGTGGAAAACATGAGAAAGTAAAGCAATGTGGAAACATGAGAAAGTGAATCATCTTGTCTAGAGATGTAGTACATCCTTTTTCATTTCAAGTTGGTGATATAGTGCATATTATTTTGAACTTTTCTGTGCCTTGTATGATATGTGCAAGGGTTGGTTGTATATAATATTTATACATGATCATCAATATATCACCCATACTGGTCTTTGTGGTAGCTCCTCAAGTTAACCTGAAAATTGTTGTAACGGGATCTCTCGTCTTTTGCGTATCATGGATGCCCCAGAACTGGTGTCTTGTTGTTTCGATATCTTTTGCATGTCTGACACCAGTCACTCTAACATTCACTAGGAGACACTAAAGTCGTGCTGTATCCTGTCGTGTTTGCATCATGTCGTCTCATGCTTTATTTGCGTCAGTGCAATGTGTATGGCTACTAAATATCCTGGAATGGTAAGATATGCTTAGAATTGCTATTTTGCACTCTTTTAGAGGTTAATGGAAGAACGTAATTACCACTGAATTTTTGCAATATCCTGCAAAACTTGCATGTTTGTTTTCCACAGCCCAACCTAATGTATGGTTTCTGCGACAGTGCATGTTCTATGAGGGAACAATGTTGCTGCTACTTTTGGTGGGTTAGTACATGGTACTATTTCCTCAATTCCTCTTTCCACATAATGTTAAATATTGTATAAGTCTGCCAAACATTCTTTATCTGTTATTTTCTTACTGGCTATGATCCAAAAGCAATTTAGTCATCCATGAGTTTGGTTTTTCTTATTATAGTCCATTCTTCCTTCCCTGATATCCCCTGTTTTCACTCCTAATACTATGCATTTATATGGCCTTCATCCATCTTAAACGTTGTTGCTATGTTGCAGCAGGAATAGAATTTGTAGCTACCCCTTTCATACCTTAGTTTTTAACATTGTATCTAAAAGTATCTTACCTTATCAATTCCAGGGTGGTGTGATGTCACAGTTCTTCCAGCTCATGAACGCAAGTGGAACTTCAAGGAAGGAGAGGTTGCAATACTTTCAACCCCGAGGCCTGGCATAGGTTTGAACTTGAACCTAAGGACCTGTCCTTTTTGTTATATTGTTATTTGGCGTTGGTTTGTTTGTATCCCTTTTTCTGTTTAGACTGGTTGATAGTTTCATTTTACAAATGTAAGCAGCTGAACCTGATGTTATGGAACGAGTTGTTGGTACTGTTAGACGCTATATACCTACTGATACCCGCGATCCTCCTGCAGCGGTTTTTTCATTTTTATGTTGGGGAATCCTATGATTCCAGCAGGTAACTGTACACGTTCTTTTTCATTGTCGTAGTAATATGTGATTGATATCATCTAAAAAGAGAATATTCAGATACGTACTTGGAACAAGTGCCTGAGTTTTCTGGATTCTCACCATATAGGTTAAAAGCAACTTTTCTGGAAAAGTACTAAGGGGCTGTTTGGTTTTCTGAAATGGAAATACCAGGCAACATCTATTGCATGTTGCGTTTGTTGTTGTAGGTGTTGCAAATACATTGTTTGGTTGCATGTAAATGATGTTGCAGGATTTACTAATCCATTGTTTGGAATGATATAATTAGGATGCTTGGTTGCAAATTTTCTTCTTGTAAATAAATACAAATCTATTGTTTGATTGTGACTTTATGACATTGAACGAAGAAAGAATGAGATGCAATGGTGTAATAAATGTTGGCCTAAGTGGTGTTGTGCCCATTGGTTGCAACAATAGCCACGGTAGTTGGGGAGTTGATGCAACATGTCCACCAGTTCCACCATGTACATCAAACCCAACATCGGAAATGGTGCCCCCCCCCCCCCCCCCCCCCCCTGCGGAAAAAAAGGTATTATGATGTATGTTTCAAAGAATTTGGTATAGTCTATGAGATTGTACGAACATGTATCTACTATCTCTAACCTTCTATTATCAGAATATGTAGATAACTAGAAGATTATGAATGTAAAACTCATGGGAGTTTTTTAGTTTTGATAGAATATTGCCCTGAGATACCTATACCTGAAAGACCCAGATACTAGTAGACATTTGGCCACATGATATAGGAGAGGAGGAATAAGAAAATACCCTTTGAACATCTAGACCTACGTGCACCAGATGGTGTTTACACATTCTTACTACAATGCGCGGAGTTAATTTTTCCCTTTCCCTCCTTTTGGCAATTATGGCCTGATTGTATGCATTTGGTAAAATGCTTTCTTACCCGGCTAATTATAATCCATTATATTCTTCATAGAATGCCAATTAGATGCACTTCAACCTTGTACATTTTTCATGTGCCATTTACCTTTTGTCACTAAAATTTTGATTTGATATTGACTTGAGATGCTTTTGTCGCAGCAAGATGGATAATGATCATCTTCTGAAGAAGCTCCATGCTAAGAACACATGGTATCTTACTACCCTTGGAACTCTGACAACTACTCAGCGGGAGTACGTGGCTCTACATGCATTTCCTCGACTTAGCCAGCAGGTCAGTGATCCTGTTTAATATACGTAATAGTTCGCTTTTGACTGGTATGATCTAAAATAGTAAGCATATTGATGGATACTTTTGAAAACTACAGATGCAAACTGCTATCCTAAAACCTAGTCCTGAGCAATACCCTAAGTATGAAGAGCAGCCTCCTGCAATGCCTGAATGCTTCACCCCTGGCTTTATGGATTATATTCACAGGACGTTTAATGGTCCACAGTTGGCAGCGATTAAGTGGGCTGCAATGCATACGGCTGCAGGTACAAGCAATGGAGCAGCCAAAAGGCAAGAATCTTGGCCTTTCACACTTGTTCAAGGCCCTCCAGGTACTGGAAAAACACATACGGTATGGGGCATGCTAAATGTCATCCATCTTGTTCAATACCAACACTACTACACTGCTCTGCTTAAGAAACTTGCCCCGGAGACTTGCAAACAATCTACTGAGTTCATCTCTGAGAGTGTCAGTGCGGGATCTATCGATGACGTCCTACAAAGTATGGACCAAAACCTACTCCGTACTCTCCCAAAGCTTTGCCCTAAACCTAGAATGCTTGTATGTGCTCCATCAAATGCTGCAACTGATGAGCTGCTGACCCGTGTTCTTAATCGTGGCTTCATTGATGGAGAAATGAAGGTTTATCATCCTGACATTGCTCGGGTTGGAGTAGATGCCCAGACTCGTGCAGCTCAGGCAGTTTCTGTGGAGCGAAGAACTGAACAATTATTGCTCATGGGCCGTGAGGAAGTGATAGGCTGGATGCATCAACTGAGAGCTCGTGAAGTTCATCTATCACAACAGATGGCTCTTCTTCAGAGGCAACTTTTAGCAGCAAGTTTCACCCAAGGTTCTATTGGTACTGATCCTGATGATCTTGCTTCTCGTGAACAGAACCGAGACATACTACTGCAAAATCTTTCTTCAGTTGTGGAGCAAAGAGATAAAGTGTTGGTTGAGATGACTCGTCTTTGTATTCTAGAGAGCAGGTTTCGTGTTGGGAGCAACTTTAATTTGGAAGATGCTCGCACGCAACTTGAAACAAGTTTTGCGAATGAAGCTGAGATTGTTTTTACAACTGTCTCAAGCAGCGGTCGCAGAATATTCTCAAACCTTAGCCATGGCTTTGATATGGTGGTTATTGATGAGGCAGCACAGGCCAGTGAGGTAGCAGTGCTTACTCCACTCGTACTTGGTGCTGCAAGATGTGTTCTGGTTGGTGATCCCCAGCAGCTTCCTGCGACTGTTATTAGTAAAGCAGCGGGAACTTTATTGTACAGCAGAAGCCTGTTTGAGAGATTCCAACAAGCTGGGTGCCCAGCTATATTATTGTCTGTTCAATATAGGATGCATCCTAAAATCCGTGAGTTTCCATCTAGGCACTTCTATCAAGGACGCCTGACTGATAGTGAGAGTGTTGTCAATATAGCAGATGAACTTTACTATAAAGACCCTTTGTTGCAGCCTTATGTATTCTATGATATCATGCATGGACGCGAATCTCACAGAGGGGCATCTGCATCGTACCAAAATATTCATGAAGCACAGTTTGCTTTGCAGTTGTACGAGCATCTCCATAAGTTTTTGAAATCCAATGGTGGGAAGAAAGTTTCTGTTGGCATTATCACACCATACAAACTCCAGTTGAAGTGCATCCAGCGGGAATTTGAGGGTGTTCTCAACTCGGAAGATGGGAAGGATCTTTACATCAACACCGTTGATGCATTCCAGGGCCAGGAACGCGATGTCATTATTATGTCCTGTGTGCGTGCGTCTTGCCATGGTGTTGGATTTGTTGCCGACATACGTCGCATGAATGTTGCTCTTACTCGAGCTAGGAGGGCACTATGGGTACTTCAAACTCTGCATTTTTTCCTCTCTCAGACACACTAGGAAATAAATAACACACTACTCTCTCTCTCTCTCTCTCTCTCTCACACACACACACACACACACACACACACACACACACACACACAAGGAAATAAATAACACACACAGGCTGCACGTGTACTCTAGAGGATGAAATCTATGCCCGTGTCCGTATATCCAGTATGCTACTTGTCACTAATTTCGGATGAGGCCTCCCATGCCAAGGCTCCAATCCAAAGGACCAAAACATGGTTGAAAGTGATTCGGCATGACCGTGCTCATGCCAAACATTGACTGACGCAGATCTAAGGGGTGGGGGCTGAAATTTTCGGAAGTGTGCTAATTTTTATTTAGCTTATTTCAACTTCTGTCAATAATTAATATGAAACTACGAAAATGTTAAAGAGGATGGTTTCATCATTAAAGTTGATCAACCTAGTGTTTAAGATATTTAGTTTTTGGAGAATATGTACTAGGTTCAAAGCAGCAAAGTGTTTATTTTGCCATTTTTTTAACGACAAACTTGCCATTCAAAGTTCATATTTAACCATTTTATTCATTTTTTTCCTACTTACATTTATTATGATTGTTGCTCATAATATTGTTTGGACCCTCAAAATGAGTTGTTTCTGGTTTCGTCCCTGGATATGACAGTGTTGCGGCAACCCTTTACTTGGACTGTTTAAAACCTAGTTACTATCCAAAATATGCATAAATAGATATTACTAAGATATAATGTACAAAATGTATATAAAAATGCCTTAAATGTAAGTATAACTGTAACCATGCCGAACCCATATCCAAATGTTTTTAATTTTTTAGTACCACATTTCAAATCCATATCGTTCCCCTATATATGTCTGTGCAACCTAGTCACAAACCGCAAAGTAGAAGCACAATTGGATACCAGGAAATGGTTATTTGGCATAGTTCTAACAGTGGCTCGTTTCCAGGTTGTGGGCAATGCAAATGCTCTTATGCAGTCGGATGATTGGGCTGCGCTCATTACGGACGCAAAGTTGAGGAAGTGCTTCATGGACATGGACAGTATACCCAAGGAGTTCTTGGTTCCAAAGGGGGGTCCTCGTGGTCAAGGAGAATTTTCCTCAAACAGTACGAGTTTGAGAACCGATGGGCAGAGACGGAGACATCTACAGATGCATCCAGAGGCAAGGCATGGGACGCATCTAGGTGACAGGAATTTATAACTACAGCTTGGTAGTTCATTTGAAGAATGACCTTTCAAATGCTTGTTTTGTCAGATTAGATGAATCTGATGGGGGGAAAAGGCAGCTCTTGAGATGGTCAGATATATTTTTTTCTGTTCTAGTAGTTCACAAGAAGAAAAAAAGTGGCAAATTTGCCAAATAGTTTGGAGTGAATTCTGTAAATAGAATATTAGGGAAAACAAAATAGATAGCGAAGTTGTGTTTATATAATTGCAATGAGTATCAGATCTTGTTTATACAAAATTGTTTCCTTATATTTGTGAACATTTTGGATGCATTGTTTTGCAGTATGAACTTAACTAGGACTAGGAGGTTTGTGTTTTTGCGCTGTTTGAGTTTTCTGGTACCTACTAATTTGTTTCTTGTTGCCAAATTTGGTACCTTTTCTACGTTATCTCAATCACCTTTGTGCCATGTTTGTGAGTAGGTGCCTTCCTCTTCTGGGGAGCTAGTATAACTTGATGGACGAGTCCCTTTTAGTAATGTTGCAAATGTTTGACTGCTAAGTACAAGGATACCAATTTGAGAAAGTATTCAAATGTGGAGTTTGAAGCAAAAGTTTACTTCATTTGTAGAATAGAGAATCGAGCTTGCCTTGTTTATGACTTTGTTGCATGTTTAGTAAACACTGAGGGGCTATTTAGTTAGTTTGAAAGTGTAAGCAAGTGTGATTTTTTGTATGGTGAAAGTGAAATGCATATGTTTTTTTAGTTTTGGATAGGTGATGTGTGAAATCCATATTCTGTGAATATTTAATCATTAAATAGTGTGTTAGTATTATTAATATTAGTAAATTTATTATTATTATTTTTGGGTGCAAATTATTTCGAAATAATAAATAACATGGATTTTTGGATTTTAGACCCAGGCCTGAACCCAAATTCCATTTTCCTAATTCTGATTTGACTTGGTTTAATGTTATTAAAAAAATAATAATAATAATTATCTAGCTGGTCCCGTAGGACCAGCACTCCTCTCCACGCACACACGTTCACTAGTCAAAGCCCCAGTATTTCTCTCCACACTTTCCTCCTACCCACACTTTTTCCTCACCCATCTTCCTTTAATACACGATCCCCCACTCTTCTGACTCACTCACGATCTTTCTTAGAGATTAACTCTCCCTCTCTATTGTTTCCCCCTCACTCTCTGGAAGAGATCAGTTCCCTTCTCTCACCCTCCACAAAACCCTCTTCCAACCTCACCCCTCTCTTCAAACCCTTGCCCGGCCGACCACCCTCGCGGCCGAGCCTTGCAGATCCGCCCCGCCGGCGCCCCTCTCCTCTTCCCCGACGACCGCGCCCCTAGGGCGACCGCAGCCGCGCCACTCCCCGGCCGACCACCCTCGGCCAGTCCCTCGCCGACGTCCGGCGACCCGCTCCCCCGCGAGCGCGCCTTCTCCGGCCGCTGCCGACCTCGCCCCGAGCTCACCGCCCTCTCCCCGCGGCCAAGCCCGACTTCGGCGACCCACTCCAGCGGAGCCGCCCCCTTTGCGCGGCCGACCACCGACCCGCTGTCCCGTCGGCTCCCTCCGACGCCGACGTCGCCTGTCTCCCCGCCGAGCTCCTCTCGGCAACCGCGACAGCGCGCCCCGGCAGCCCTGTGGCTTGCTGACCTAGCTCGCTGCCCCTTTGGCGAGTTTTTCCCTGTTGGTTCTCCGCCGTGCCCTAGTTCTGAGTTTTCGGCGTTCTTCGTCAACGCTGCTGATTTCAGCGCTGACCTGGGGATTACTTCGCTGTTTCGGAGCTCTTTTCTTTCTATTATTTCATCTGAGAGCTCTAGCCGAGCAATCCAAGGTATAACCCCTGTCCTGCTATTTTTATTATCTTAGTCGATGAAATGGTCCCCGATTCCCTTTGGGAATTCGGTTTTAGCGACGTCGTATTTTTCCGGGACTTTCGGAAAGGTCCTGTGAATTATTTTGGATTTCCGGAATATTTCGGGAATTGATTTTTGGTATGTTTTAGCTTTCCGGATTTTTCCGGGAACGTTCTGTGATTTGTGGAATTGGAATCGGACTTCCGAAATTATTTCGGGTCGTCCCGATTATGCTGTGGATTGGTTGTGGATGTTTTATATATATAAAATTCGGGTTTTCTCTGGTTTGGGACTTGCAGGAATTATCGGCGCCATTTTTTCAGTTTTTGGGTTGACCAAAAACAGAGGAGATGCTGTCCGATTTTTCCGTAAATCCTGAATTATTTTCAAAATGAATTTAAAATGATTTTCGGAATTCATTCGATATTTGATTTTTGGGTGACGACCGTATCGGTCAATGGACCCGGCTAAGTGCAAACGAAACCGGCCCCGCCCGGACGTTGAGGCAATTAGCCAAAATGAGGATCGAACCATATCTGAGACTTATGATTTACTTTATTTTCATATTTATTTCTGTTTAAATATTATTTAATATTTTCAGTTTAGGACTAACGTCAGTCTTATCTTATTTCAATTTATGTAAATAAATTGTAATGGGCATAAGCCCAGCTGGCTGTGGTCTGTAACTGTAATAGCTTAGAATTTCCTGTCATTTTCTGGTTTTTTCGAGTTTTTGCTATTAATGATTAAAATGATTAAAAAATATTTTGTATAAAAAAATTAATTAATGTTTTCTCATCTAAAATTGACGAGTTTATTAATAATTAAAGATCACGTATTTCTCACTAAAATAAGAAAGATTAGCTTTATAATTATATTTATAAAAATTACCAAGTTTTCATAAATAATCTGGCAGCGACGGTGTTTTCCCGAATTCAAGTTAAAATGATCATTTTTCCCTCGTAGTAAATCAACGCACAATAAATCGTGTTTTCTGTGTTTGGTTAATTTAAGAACTAAAATTGGACTAGGACGCAAATAGAGATTACAACTAGCATAGCTAAGTTGGTAAACCTAATGCTGAGCCAATCTCTCGAATGTAGGAATTCGAGGACGACTCTAATTACCTGTCTCGAAGTCTTCTACCTCTCGGGTCATTTCCATTGAGGCAAGTATAGTTTATGTTAGTTTACAGTTATTTATTTAATCGCTTTACTGCAATTTTAAACCACGATGCAAACACGAAACTCTCTCCGAGAGTACTGTACTTTAACTACTGGGGACTGGGGAATAGCGTAATGATTATGACCACTACTGTAACAAAAACCCCTTATCCTTCCTGTAACAAACCTAAGCCGGTCATATTTCATTACCTGTTCAAATCACTGTTTTTACTGTAACAAACTGTTCATGTTTAAAACTGTTTAGAACTGCATGATTATATTACTTATTTAACTGTTTAAAAATTAGCATGAATTGTACTTTGCTCCCTCCTGACTGGAGATATATTTTTAGGGGATATTGAGGATACAGATCGGTTTTACAACAGCTACTACGACCCTGTCCTGTACCCTGTTGTGCTGCCAGAGTCCCCACAGGAGGACGTTGGGACTGAGGCCGATGATCCGGCCGATAGATAGATTTTTCTTTTTCTGCATTGTTGTTATTTTCATTTCAGTTATTTCATTTCAGAACAATCTCCTTTTGTATTTAAAATTCAGTTTAATAAAGTTTTAATTTCCCGATGTTGAGTTGTGACAAATATAGTGTTGTTGTATGGTTACCTGCTACTGAACAGCTTACTGCCGCCGTCTCAACAACGGTGCAGGCTGGGCATGATCCGACTAGACCCAGATTATTGGGATCGGGTCGTGACATGTTTTCAGTGGTGGCCCATGCAGGTCCGTACAACAACTTAGGAAAAATACTTAGAAACAATTAGAACACTAGAACATTGATTTGTCACGACATAGGACCGAATTATATAAATAAATATTTTTGTTTGATTATAGACTGGTAGGATACCTTGCTTATGTATGTACCCTAAACCTTCCAGATCATGGCCAAAGGAAAGACTACTAGATCCGGCCCTGCTGACGATGAGGTGTCATTAACTGATCACACCCCTTCTCAAGCACGCCGGGACCCACCTCCCTTGCAGCTGACAGACCGTCCTCATGCTGCACCAGCTCCCCGGCCCGTTTACGCTTCCACAGCGCAAGCGGCAGAACCGACACTTTCTCGGGCTGAGCCGCAGACCCTAGCGGTAGTGCCCGCACCAGCTGCTCCACCAGTGCCCGTGGATCCCACTGACCTAGTGGGAATGCTATGAGGAGTGCTGGAAGCACAGAGAGCTCAAGCAGAAGCCTACAGAGAGCAGGCTGCTGCCCAAGCTGAAGCCCATCGCGAGCAGACCACGATTATGAGAGAAGGCATGGAGAATGCCCACAACGTGGCCATGGCTGCCCTCGAGAGAGGAAGAACCACTTCATCAGAGCCACGACCTGCCAAGGTAAGCATAATTCAGGAGTTAATTATATTTCTTTAAAGGTCATTCTTTTGATAGGAGGCGTATTATTGCATGAAGGTGGGAGATATAGAAAGCTTTAAGAAGCAAGACCCTCGACCTTTCAAAGGAACCGAGGGTATCATCTACGCCGATGAATGGCTAGACCATATGGAGCGTCTCTTGAGCGTCGCTCGACTCCCGGAGGACCTCAAGACGGAAGCTGTAGGACTCCAACTACAGGATGTGGCGAGCACCTGGTATCGGAATGAACCCCGACTCCAGGACAAGCACCTTGACTGGGACACCTTCAAGAAGCTGTTCCGCAGGAAGTTCTTCCCAACATCGGAGATGCGGGAAATGGAGAGGCAATTCCAGAACTTGAAGCAGGGAAACATGACGGTCAGCGAGTATGCGGCAGAGTTCGGCCGACTAAGCCGCTTTGCCCAGAACCTGGTAGCTGACCCCAAGGATTGTGCTGAGCGATTCAGGTATGGCTTACGAGAAGAGATTCGCACCCCTGTGATCGCAGGTGGCGCTAAGACCTATGAAAGGATCCTGATCCGAGCTCAGGACGTGGAGAAGAGCCAACCTTCTCGATCCAAGAGAGAGTATCCTGGAACTAGCAACTTCCAGGGTAGTCAGAAGAGGCCCAACAACAACAACAACAGGCCCTCGCACCAGCAGCATCATCATCAGGCGAAGACCAATGACAGAGCACACCAGAAGCAGATCCCTGTCTGCGACTATTGCAAGAGGCCAGGGCACCAGTCGAACATCTGCAGGAAGAGACTAGGACACTGCCTAGTCTGTGGGTCTGCCACCCACCAAGTGAAGGAATGCATCATGTCAGCCCACCGGCCTGGAACCAACCAACAAAGAGCTCCCCTACCTACTCAGCAACAACAGTTTGGACAGCACCAGCAGAAGACTGGGCGAGCTTTTGCCCTAGCAGCTGATGAGCAGGAGCCAGAGCAGGAACCCACCGCAGATGTCATCACAGGTTCTATTTATGTGTTTTCATATCCTGCTCTAGCATTATTTGATTCGGGTGCATCACATAGTTTCATATCATCCAAGTTTATATCTGCACACCACATAGATTCGGGACTTAGCAAGGTGATTAGTAGGGTTATGACCGGTGGAGGACCCATACCTATCACTGAGGCTTGTAATTGTCCCATAACCATCTCTGGCCATCAGTTCTCAACACCTTTACTAGTGATGCCCCTGCCTAACTATGATGTAGTCCTAGGGATGGACTGGTTAAGTGAACATCATGCGCTGATAGATTGTCACCGAGGATGTGTAATCTTCAGTCCACCAGGAGAACCGGAGTTTGAAATCTCTCGGGCTCCGGAAGATATGAAGAGTATTTCCTACTCCTCTATCACCGAAGAACCCGGGCCTCCTCACCCTATCATTGCGGAATTTATGGACGTCTTTCCAGATAGTCTTCCAGGATTGCCGCCAGATCGAGATGTGGAATTCAACATCGATCTAGTACCTGGCTCTTCTCCTATTTCTCGGGGATGCTACAGAGTCAACCCCAAGGAGGCCAAGGAGATGAAGGATCAGATCGACGAGCTGAAGTCGCAAGGATTTATCAGAGACGGAGCTTCACCCTGGGGAGCACCAGTTTTGTTCGTGCCCAAGAAGGATGGAACCGTGCGGATGTGCATTGACTACCGGGCGCTGAACAACATCACCATCAAGAACAAGTACCCCCTGCCCCGGATCGATGACCTGTTTGATCAACTGAGCGGAGCCAAGGTATTTTCAAAGATAGATCTCAGATCAGGCTACCATCAAATCAAGGTCAGGAAGGAGGATATTCCCAAGACGGCGTTCAACACCAAGTATGGACAATTTGAATTCTTGGTCATGCCGTTTGGACTGACAAATGCTCCTGCAGTATTCATGAACCTCATGAACAAGGTTTTTCATGAATATCTGGATCAGTTTGTTGTCGTCTTCATCGATGACATACTGATCTACTCGAAGACGGAGGAAGAGCATGAAGAGCACTTGAGGAAAGTGCTGAGTACCTTGAGGAAAGAAAAGCTCTATGGTAAGCCAAATGTGAATTCTTTTTAGACAAAGTGGAATTTTTGGGCCATGTTGTCACAGGAAAAGGAATTTCGGTGGATCCAAAGAAGATAGCTACTATTGAGAAGTGGACTGCACCAAGCTCGGTTGCAGAGATCATAAGCTTTTTGGGACTAGCTGGCTACTACCGGAAGTTCGTGAAGGATTTCTCCAAGATTGCGGAGCCAATGACGAAGCTTACCAGGAAGAACGAGGAGTTCATATGGTCTGAAGCGTGTCAGTCAGCTTTTGAGGAACTGAAGAAGAGGCTCACAACTGCGCCGATACTTGCGCTACCCGCAGGTACTGGCGGTTTCTCAATCTATAGTGATGCTTCCGGAAAAGGACTGGGTTGCGTTCTTCAACAACACGGAAAAGTGATTGCCTATGCATCTAGACAATTACGGACTCATGAGAAGAACTACCCCACACATGATTTGGAGCTTGCAGCGGTGATTTTTGCTTTGAAGCTATGGAAGCACTACCTGTATGGAGAGAGAGTGGAAATATTTACGGACCACAAAAGTCTGAAATATGTTTTCACTCAGAAGGAGCTGAACATGAGACAAAGACGATGGCTGGAGCTAATGAAGGATTTTGATATCAACCTGCAGTACCATCCGGGTAAGGCTAATGTTGTTGCAGATGCACTTAGTCGATACCCAATGGCGATGTTCTTGACCAAGGAGCGCCATTTGCTGGAGGACATGGAGAAGCTTGGATTGGAAGTTGTACTGCCCGAGGAAGAGATGAAGAAACTTGGAAGAGAAGCCATCGTACCAGGAGCTGAATCATCATTGATGCAGTTGTAAGTGCGTTCGAGTCTTATGGACAGGGTCAAGGAGACACAATTCCAAGACGAGACGCTTTGCAAACTTAGAGACCAAGTGCTGGCAGGAACACTTGAAGGATTCTCAATCGCCAGCGACGGAGCATTAAAGTATGGTACGAGGCTGTGCGTACCAACTGGCGAACTGAGGAACGAACTGATGCAAGAAGCGCACCAGTCGCAGTATTCCATACATCCAGGAGCCAACAAGATGTACCGGGATATGCGGACTATAGTATGGTGGTACGGAATGAAGAAGGATGTATCCAGGTATGTGGCTAGATGTTTAATTTGTCAGCAAGTTAAAGCTAGCAGGCAGAGACCAGCAGGATTATTGCAGCCGCTTGACATTTCGGAATGGAAATGGGAGCACATAACGATGGATTTTGTATCGGGACTGCCTCGATCCGAAGGAGGGAAGGATGCCATCTGGGTTATAGTGGACCGACTGACGAAGTCAGCTCACTTATCCCCTTCATGGTTGGTTTGTCCACCGAGAAGTTGGCAGCACTGTACATGCGGCACATCTACCGGATTCATGGGGTTCCGGTCAGTATCGTATCTGACAGGGATACTAGATTTATATCTCACTTTTGGAAGAGTTTGCATGACAGCTTGGGAACCCAACTGAAGTTCAGCACCGCCTACCACCCTCAGACTGACGGGCAATCGGAGAGAACCATCCAGACGCTAGAAGATATGCTGAGATCCTGCATCCTGGAATTTGGAGGGTCTTGGGAAGACCATTTGCACTTGGTAGAGTTCTCTTACAACAACAGCTATCAAGCTAGCATCGGGATGATACCGTTTGAGGCACTCTATGGACGTCGTTGCCGCACTCCACTTGCCTGGGACGACGTCGGAGAACGAGTGTTGCTTGGACCTGAGATGGTGACCGAAGCAGCAGAGAAAGTGAGAATGATCAGAGACAAGCTCCGGATAGCCCAAGACAGACAGAAGCATTGGGCAGATTGCAGCAGACGGCCATTGGAGTTTGAAGAAGGCGACAGTGTATTTGTGAAGATCTCGCCTACCAGAGGAACAATTCGTTTCGGCAGAGCAGGAAAGTTGAGCCCCAGGTACATTGATCCATTTGAAGTACTTAGCAGGATTGGAGAAGTAGCTTATCGGGTGGCTCTACCCCCAAGTCTCGAAGGCGTCCACAACGTCTTCCATGTCTCGCAGCTGAGACGCTACATCCCAGATCCGAGCCATATCTTGGATCATTCAGAGCTGGAGATTGGACCCAGCCTCACAGTGCCGGAGAAACCAGTGGCAATTTTGGACCGAGGCGAGAAGAGAATCAGGAACACCGTGACGCCAATAGTCAGAGTGATGTGGCGGCACAACTCACCAGGCGAGTCGACCTGGGAGCGAGAAGACCAGAGGGAGCAGTACCCGTACCTGTTTGAGATTTGAGGTAATCCCTAACCTTACTTTTAAATTTCGAGGACGAAATTTTCTAAGGAGGAAAGATTGTGAAACCCATATTCTGTGAATATTTAATAATTAAATAGTGTGTTAGTATTATTAATATTAGTAAATTTATTATTATTATTTTTGGGTACAAATTATTTCGAAATAATAAATAACATAGATTTTTGGATTTTAGACCCAGGCCTGAGCCCAAACCCAAATCCCATTTTCCTAATTCTGGTTTGACTTGGTTTAATGTTATTAAAAAAAAAAAATATCTAGCTGGTCCCGTAGGACCAGCACTCATCTCCACACACACACGTACGTTCACTAGTCAAAGCCCCAGTATTTCTCTCCACACTTTCCTCCTACCCACACTTTTTCCTCACCCATCTTCCTTTAATACACGATCCCCCACTCTTCTGACTCACTCACGATCTTTCTTAGAGATTAACTCTCCCTCTCTATTGTTTCCCCCTCACTCTCTGGAAGAGATCAGTTCCCTTCTCTCACCCTCCACAAAACCCTCTTCCAACCTCACCCCTCTCTTCAAACCCTTGCCCGGCCGACCACCCTCGCGGCCGAGCCTTGCAGATCCGCCCCGCCGGCGCCCCTCTCCTCTTCCCCGACGACCGCGCCCCTAGGGCGACCGCAGCCGCGCCACTCCCCGGCCGACCACCCTCGGCCAGTCCCTCGCCGATGTCCGGCGACCCGCTCCCCCGCGAGCGAGCCTTCTCCGGCCGCTGCCGACCTCGCCCCGAGCTCACCGCCCTCTCCCCGCGGCCAAGCCCAACTCCGGCGACCCACTCCAGCGGAGCCGCCCCCTTTGCGCGGCCGACCACCGACCCGCTGTCCCGTCGGCTCCCTCCGACGTCGAAGTCGCCCGTCTCCCCGCCGAGCTCCTCTCGGCAACCGCGACAGCGCGCCCCGGCAGCCCTGTGGCTTGCTGCCCTAGCTCGCTGCCCCTTTGGCGAGTTTTTTCCTGTTGGTTCTCCGTCGTGCCCTAGTTCTGAGTTTTCGACGTTCTTCGTCAACGCTGCTGATTTCAGCGCTGACCTGGGGATTACTTCGCTGTTTCGGAGCTCTTTTCTTTCTATTATTTCATCTGAGAGCTCTAGCCGAGCAATCCAAGGTATAACCCCTGTCCCGCTATTTTTATTATCTTAGTCGATGATGAAATGGTCCCCGATTTCCTTTGGGAATTCGGTTTTAGCGACGTCGTATTTTTCCGGGACTTTCGGAAAGGTCCTGTGAATTATTTTGGATTCCCGGAATATTTCGGGAATTGATTTTTGGTATGTTTTAGCTTTCCGGATTTTTCCGAAAACGTTCTGTGATTTGTGGAATTGGAATCGGACTTCCAAAATTATTTCGGGTCGTCCCGATTATGCTGTGGATTGGTTGTGGATGTTTTATATATATAAAATTCGGGTTTTCTCTGGTTTGGGACATGCAGGAATTATCAGCGCCATTTTTCCAGTTTTTGGGTTGACCAAAAACAGAGGAGATGCTGCCCGATTTTTCCGTAAATCCTGAATTATTTTCAAAATGAATTTAAAATGATTTTCAGAATTCATTCGATATTTGATTTTTGGGTGACGACCGTATCGGTCAATGGACCCGGCTAAGTGCAAACGAAACCGGCCCCGCCCGGACGTTGAAGGCAATTAGCCAAAATGAGGATCGGACCATATCTGAGACTTATGATTTACTTTATTTTCATATTTATTTCTGTTTAAATATTATTTAATATTTTCAGTTTAGGACTAACGTCAGTCTTATCTTATTTCAATTTATAAATAAATTGTAATGGGCATAAGCCCAGCTGGCTGTGGTCTGTAACTGTAATAGCTTAGAATTTTTCTGTCATTTTCTGGTTTTTCGAGTTTTTGCTATTAACGATTAAAATGATTAAAAAGTATTTTGTATAAAAAAATTAATTAATGTTTTCTCATCTAAAATTGACGAGTTTATTAATAATTAAAGATCACGTATTTCTCACTAAAATAAGAAAGATTAACTTTATAATTATATTTATAAAAATTACCAAGTTTTCATAAATAATCTGGCAGCGACGGTGTTTTCCCGAATTCAAGTTAAAATGATCATTTTTCCCTCGTATTAAATCAACGCACAATAAATCGTGTTTTCTGTGTTTGGTTAATTTAAGAACTAAAATTGGACTAGGACGCAAATAGAGATTACAACTAGCATAGCTAAGTTGGTAAACCTAATGCTGAGTCAATCTCTCGAATGTAGGAATTCGAGGACGACTCTAATTACCTGTCTCGAAGTCTTCTACCTCTCCAGTCATTTCCATTGAGGCAAGTAAGTTTATGTTAGTTTACAGTTATTTATTTAATCGCTTTACTGCAATTTTAAACCACGATGCAAACACGAAACTCTCTCCGAGAGTACTGTACTGTAACTACTGGGGACTGGGGAATAGCGTAATGATTATGACCACTACTGTAACAAAAATCCCTTATCCTTCCTGTAACAAACCTAAGCTGGTCATATTTCATTACCTGTTCAAATCACTGTTTTTACTGTAACAAACTGTTCATGTTTAAAACTGTTTAGAACTGCATGATTCTATTACTTATTTAACTGTTTAAAAATTAGCATGAATTGTACTTTGCTCCCTCCTGACTGGAGATATATATTTAGGGGATATTGAGGATACAGATCGGTTTTACAATAGCTACTACGATCCTGTCATGTACCCTGTTGTACTGCCAGAGTCCCCACAGGAGGACGTTGAGACTGAGGCCGATGATCCAGCCGATAGATAGATTTTTCTTTTTCTGCATTGTTGTTATTTTCATTTCAGAACAATCTCCTTTTGTATTTAAAATTCAGTTTAATAAAGTTTTAATTTTCCGATGTTGAGTTGTGACAAATATAGTGTTGTTGTATGGTTACCTGCTACTGAACAGCTTACTGCCGCCGTCTCAACAACGGTGCAGGCTGGGCATGATCCAACTAGACCCAGATTATTGGGATCGGGTCGTGAAATGATTATTTATAACTTAAAAGTAGTCAAATTTTCGTTTTTGTTTGGATGGCAAAAGAGGGTAGAATAAAAAATATATTATAACAATAACAAAATAATTAGTTAGCTAACAAACTTAATAATTATTTATTATTACTATTATTGATCTTTTTAGTTTAAATATTAATAATTAAAATCACCAAAAAGAAGAATAAAGTCACTGATTAAGTTTTTTAATAACTAATTATTGATAACCTAAAATATTACTTTTTTAAAAAAATTTATGCATATTACCAAAAAATTATTACCTAATTATAATACACTAATTAATATTAGTATTGTGAAAGAAATATTTATGCATACAAAATTTATATTATTATCTAATGAAAATATACTAAATATTTATATTACATTTTTTAATTTATGCATATTACCAATACAAATATTACTAAATAATACTGAAGTGGGCTGTACTTAGTTAGGAATTGATTATAAAATTTTAAAGAACTTCCCCCCACATTTGCGTTTGAAATGTGGATGTCAAATGTGCAAATGTGTCATTACTGGCCGGCATGAACTACCTCTACTTTTTTTGAACGAGTTCATCTTGCCAAACAGCCGAAGTGGTTGAACACCGATCCCAAGGCAAAAACAGTCCAACGTGCAGCTACTTTCACGTCAGTTTCCTGTAACAAAACACGTCGTAAGGAATTTCTTGGGATTTCTTGGTTGCTTGAAAGTATAAGGATATATATATATCATCTCTTTTCTTTGAGAGCAGATCTGTTGTCCCCAAAATAGGTACCCCAACTATATTCTTTCTCTTATCTATGGAATTTTTTGTATCCATAATTTTTTAATTCTTTAGATAAAAAATATATAAAAGTTGCATGCATAAGAGAGGGGGACATGATTGGAACACCCTTTTAGGGGACAACAGATTTGCTCTTCTTTTCTTTTACCAAAGAAAAACAAGAGCTCCTCACATCTCCCTCTCTGTCTCCTCGACCAATCTCCTCCACCTCATGTCTCCTCGACCTCCACTTCCACTCCATCTACTCAACCTCCTCCACCTCCTCTCCGACACCTCCGACGAGGATGTCAAGCGCCTGTTTCGTCTCCGACAAGGATACAACAGTGACAATGTCTCCATGGCGACCTTGAGCTACAAATTCACAAGGCTTGGAGCGCCACCGCCACTACTTCAACATCTACTATTGCCTTCGGCGTCGCTTCTCTCTCTCTTCAATTCGGCCTCAAATTTTCTTCTTTGAATCTTTCTCGACTTTTTTCTTATTTTTTCTGATATTTTGTAGGAAAAGGGTTCAGAGTCTCCACTTCAGTCACATCCTCAGAAAAAAGAGGATGTTGGAAGCCTCATTTTTCGGAAGCAAATCCGTCGATAGGAATTGGTGTCATCCTTACCGACAAGTTTCTGTCTAAATTTTACTTTGGAACTAAACAATGAGTTTGGTAACTCATGTACCCCATCATGTCGGGGACTCACTTTCATGGACAGTTGCAAGCAACCAAACATGTCCTAAGTGGAAAAGAATTTGGATTTGCACTATCAAGATGGAAAATATATTAAATTCATCTACTTTTTTGTCCCCTCAAAATTCCAAAATGCTTAGCTAAGAAAATGAAATAAAAATTTGAAGAGTGATATTACTATAATATTAGTAAATACTAATCTATTTATTTAAGTAATTAACTTAATTATTAAATATTAGTAATTAATGTTAAGAAAATTATTTTATTAACTAATTACTAATTATTAATTACTAATTAAGAAATAATGACTTATGGAAAAAAAATCAAATAATAGTAAATATTAAAAAAAATTATTTACCAATAAATTATCCTAATTATATATTAGTAGTAAATAGTAGCTAATTATCTAATTAGTTTCATAAATAATTATTAACTTTATATTCTTAACTAGCTATTAATTAATTTTAAATAATTAACCTAACAACTTAATACTAACTAATGAAACAACTTATTAAAATAATTGTAGGAAATAGATATTCTTTTTAATTAACTTTTAACTAGAAATTAGTTATCTAAATTACTTAATAATGATTGGTCATCTTAATTTAATAACATTAATTACGTATATACCTAACTATTAATTATTTAAGTAATACAAATATTTATAAAATCAGAAGTCCACTTCTAAGTCCATATTTTTTTTTGGAGGATGTAAAAATTAGAAAGTAGAGGGGATATGATTTTGCAAACAATGATTATGAAAGAATTTCTATCTCCTTTTTTTTAGAGAAATTTTGACTTACCCCCCACTTGCATTACCCATATTAAGGGTGCACCCCACAGTTTTGCATTAATGAAGAAATACCCCTATTTTTGACGGAAACCGTCAAAAAATTGAATTATGGACGAAAATGCCCTTGCCTTCCTCTTTGTTTTTTCTTCCCCCTCCCCCCCCGGCCACCCCCTCCCCGCCACCGCTCTCCCCCCTCCCAGCCACCGCCACCGCCATCGCTACCCCCCTGCCCACCTCCGGTGGGTGGCGGCAACAGCAGCGACAGCGGCGGCGGCGGCGGCAACAGCGGCGGTGGCAGCAGTTGCAGCGGCGGCAGGAGCGACGGCGACGGCGGCAGAGGCAGGGAGGGGGAGGGGAGCGGAGGCGATGGCGGGGAGGGGGGGGAGCGGTGGCGGAGGGGGGGGGGGCGGTGGCCGGGGGGGTAGGGGGAAGAAAAAACAAAGAAGAAGGAAGAACCCAAGGGCATTTTCGTCCAAAATTCAATTTTTTGACGGTTTCCGTCCAAAATTGGGGTATTTCTTCATTAATGCAAAACTGTGGGGTGCACCCTTAATATGGGTAATGCAAGTGGGGGGTAAGTCAAAATTTTTCTTTTTTTTATTATCCCTTTTAGCTTTCATTGAGAGGAAAATACCTAGTCATTCTACTAATGAGCTTATAACCTTCTTGGATTGGGAAAGCCCATATTGACCGGGCAAGGGTTGGTTGGTAAATGTTTTATTTTTTGTTTATAATTTTAATTCTCTAAAATTACATGATAGTTCATACATTTTATCTGCCTCTCTATTCTTTCAACCTTGTTTCATTTGTAAATGTTCTTTAGCTTATTCTTACCAGTGGCTAAAGCATCCTAACTCAATTTCGAGTCTTCAACACTAATAAAATCTTTTTAAGTAGTGTATTTTTTTTTAAATAATGAATACACTCATTTTCTTGTGAAATCATATGTAGAGAGATCATGTTTATTTCGGGTTACTTAAATATAAGATTTCTTTAACTGAAGTCAAAATGGATTCATTTCTAGCTTTGAATTTTTATTGTAAATGGAAAAAGAAAAGCTACAAAAAATGTAAACAAAATCGAGTGTAAGTCCATCTCCAACCCTAATGTCTTGTAATGTGACGTGATTTCCTATGTGGCATAAGGCATATGACAATGCCTTTCCTATGTTGCAAAATTGTTGGTGCTTTCTTTACATGGAGGGAGCTTGCTCTCAACATGCCTTGTAAAATTTTAGTTCCACATCGAAAATGCACCATGAGTTATCTCAACATATATACTTGGTTGTGTTGTTGAGAGATGCACATGGGGTGGTGACCCTAAGGAGGGAACCATGTGGGTGATTTTACTAGGAGGTAAGAATAAGGCTCCAAGGATTAAGCATTAATGCTTTTGTCATTCTCTTGGATTAATTCCATTTGGAGCTAAGCTCCAAAGGGACTTAGCGACTCGGACTCATGAGGCGTAATGTGGCATTTTGTTGGCGCACTTTGCACTTACTACGAAAATATAAGTCAGAAAAGGAGAAAGAGAGAGAGAGCTGCTGCCGCCATTGCAAGTCCATCCGAGGAGTCAGAACAGAGGTGACTTCGAGCGTTCCACAAGTTCTTCAAACTTGCTGGTTCCTGGAAGCAGTTCGTGTGGGGCGAATCTTGCTTTGAACAACGGTGTTTTGACACCCCAGCATTTTTCTTCTTCTCATCTTTCTCTAGATTATTGTACCTCGTTCTGTCTCAATTGCAACACGTTTGCAAGGAAGAACGAGAGATCTTCTCTTCTCTATTTTCCTCCTCCATATTGTAATCGGGTTATTTGGTTTTTGTATCATCGTAGATCTCTGTTGTATCTGTTTTACCATCTTTGATCAAGCCCCGGGATTAACAATCTCAAAGCAAGATCCTTATTGATGGAAAACATTAATGCTTCGCTCGTCCAATCGGACTACTGCAAGTTGGAAAAGTTCGATGGAGAGCATTATCAAGTCTGGAAGAGAAAGGTTTATCTAACTCTTCAACTAAAAGACGTTGATCATGTTCAGTTGGAGGAAGAACCCTCTGTTCCAGACACTGGATCTACTGTCGCAATCAATGCGGCTACCAAACTCCAGGCCAAATGGAGAAGAAAAAATAGCATCTGCAGGCTTCTCATCCTGAATGCTATGGAGGACTCCCTGGCAGAATCCTACTCGAAGAAGGAACTTGCCAGAGACATATGGGAGTCTGTGAAAAAACTGTATGAAGAAGACAGGAACATGAGCAAAATGTTTGTGGTTGAAAAATATCACAAATTGCTCTTTGAGGACGAAAAGTCCATTTTGCCACAGGTGAAGGAATTTCTGAAGCTACGTCAGAAACTGGAAGACGAAGAGATGTCCTTTCCCGACAAGTTTATCATTGGAGGGATCGTCTCAAAACTTCCTGCTAGATGGAGTACCCTCTATGCAAGGATGCACAGAAAGAAGCTAGATATTAGCTTGGGAGATCTACTTCAAGAGATCCAGGTTGAGGACGAGATGCGTTCCCAACAGAAGGTGGATACTCTGTCCAAACAGTTGGCTAAAGCCAATCTAGTGCAGACGAGAGATCCCAAGGGGAAGCAGGCGGCTTCTCATCCCAAGAAGAAGGACTTCACTAATCTAAAAGTGAAGGGTCCTTCATTCAAGCAACAGAAGACTAAGTCCCACGTGACTTGTTACAATTGTGGCAAGAAAGGCCACTACAAGAGTGAATGCAGATCTAAGCCTAAACAATCAGAGAAAGGTGAGCCTAGTAAGGTTTCATTGGTTTCTAACTTTGTTGCTATGATCGCACAGGTCACAACTGTGGAGGTTGACTCTGACTGGTGGATAGACACTGGTGCGACTTGCCATATCTGTTCTGGCAAGGAATGGTTCGTCACGTACCAGCCGATATCTGAGAAGGTTGTCATGGCGAACCAGGCCCAAGCTGATGTTCTAGGGATCGGGACCGTGGAACTGAAACTCACTTCTGGGAACACTCTGACGCTTCAAGGTGTGAAGCATGTTCCGACGGTTGCCAAGAACCTGATCTCTGGGAGCCTGCTCTGCAACGCAGGCTTGAGGATGGACATCAATGCTGGTCAGATGGTGATGTCCAAGAAAGGAACATACTTCGGGAAGGATTATCAAACCGAAGGAATGTTTAAAATTCATCTTGTCAACCAGTTTGATGACACTAATACAGTTGCATTTTCTGATTATTCTCTTGAGTTGTGGCATAATAGATTAGGACATGTTCATTGTAAAAGAATTAACAAAATGTCTAGTCTAGGACTTATCTCCAAATGTGGGGGTAAGGTAGAGAAGTGTGAAGTGTGCGCTCAGACGAAGATCACAAGGAAACCCTTTCATCGGGTCAATCGAAGCACAGATCTTCTGGAGTTGGTGCACTCCGATATCTGTGACTTCAAACATTTCTCCACGAAGGCCGGGATAAAATATTTCATAACCTTCATCAACGACTTTTCAAAATACGCGTTCGTCTACTTGCTCAAGTCTAAAGACGAAGCCTTCGAGAAGTTCAGAGAGTTCAAGGCCGAAGCTGAACGGCAGACTGGACAACAACTCAAGAGGTTAAGAAGTGATCGAGGTGGGGAGTACAGGTCTCATGAATTCGCATCGTTCTGCAAAGAATATGGAATCATATGCGAGACTACTGCTCCATATTCTCCTCAATCCAACGGAGTAACGGAGAGGAAGAACAGAACGTTGACAGAAATGATGAACTCAATGCTGCTAACTGCGGGTCTTCCTAAATGCTACTGGGGAGAAGCTGTATTGACGACCACTTTTATTCTAAATAGAGTGCCATATGCAACTTCGGACGTAACTCCTCATGAACTCTGGTTCAAAGTCAGACCAAACTTGAATGTCATTCGAGTATGGGGGTGTCTGGCTTATGTGAAGCTCCCATATCTGAAGATTCAGAAGCTAGGGACAAGGACTACGAAGGCGATCTTCTTGGGGTATGCCGAGAAGAGTGATGCTAGGAGATTTCTTGATATTGAGTCAAATCATATCATCGAATCTCGCGATGCTGAATACTTTGAAGACAAGTTTGCAAAAGATAAAAATATTGTTCTTTCGGACATTCCGAAAAATGATGTAGGTGCAAATGAGACTGAAATCTCATATGTTCCAGTAGTCCAAGAAGAAGCTGTTGTTGATTAAACAACTCTTGTACCAGAACTCGCAGAGCCGTCAGCTAAGCGAGCGAGGAGACCGAAAGATTTCGGAGATGACTTTGTCACCTATCATGTGGAAGCAGATCCGCTTACCTATGATGAGGCGATGAAGACCAGAGATGCTATCTTCTGGAAGGAGGCAGTGAATCACGAGTTTGACTCTATCACCTCCAATAACACATGGGTGTTGGTAGATCTACCTGAAGGAGAAAAGCCCATCGGATGTAAATGGATCTTCAAGAAGAAGATGAAGGCAGATGAAACTATTGACAAGTTCAAGGCCAGGCTGGTAGCCAAGGGATTTTCTCAGAAACAGGAGATAGACTACTTTGACACGTACGCTCCAGTAGCTCGGATGACCACCATCAGGATGTTAATCGCTCTAGCAGCTATACATAAGTTAGTGATACATCAGATGGATGTAAAGACATCATTCCTAAATGGGGAGCTGACCGAAGAGATTTACATGCAACAGCCAGATGGATTTTTCGTCAAAGGTTTTGAAGACAAAGTCTGCAAGTTGGTGAAATTATTGTATGGTTTGAAGCAAACTCCCAAGATGTGGCATGAGAAGTTTGACAAAGTTATTAGGTCAAACGGCTACAGAGTCAGCGAGACGGACAAATGTGTTTACACAAAGTTCGCTGATGGAAGAGGAGTCATCATTTGTCTGTACGTGGACGACATGCTAATCCTAGGTACGAATATAGGCTGTGTCACAGAGACAAAGAAGTTCCTCTCAACCAAGTTCAGTATGAAGGACTTGGGGGATGCAGATGTCATCTTGGGCATAAAGATCATCCGGACAGACACTGGAGTAGCGCTGTCACAATCTCACTACATTGAGGAGATGCTCACACGCTATGGGTATAAGGATCTTCCAGGATCGATACGCCATACAGGTGTGATCAGAAGCTGAAGCTAAACTCGAGGGAAAGCGTCAGACAGCTGGAGTATTCTAGCATTATCAGAAGTTTAATGTACACAACCACTGCCACAAGGCCTGACATAGCTTTCGCCGTGGGAATGCTGAGTCGGTTCACAAGCAACCCAGGGGTTGAGCACTGGAAAACTGTGAAGCGGGTGATGAGATATCTCAAGAAGACTCGGACATATGCACTGCACTACAACGGGTATCCAACAGTAGTGGAAGGCTTCAGTGATGCTAGCTGGTGTTCAGAGGTGGAAAACGAGAGATCCACAGGTGGATATGTCTTTTTCTTGGGTGGAGCTGCTATATCGTGGAAGTCGAAGAAGCAGACTATACTCTCTCGTTCCTCCATGGAATCTGAATTCTATGCACTTGAAACTGCAGCAGATGAAGCAGAATGTCTTGGAAGCTCATGTATGATCTTCCAGTGGTTCGGGCTCAGATACCGGCGATACCGATATACTGTGACAACCAGGCGACTGCAGCGGTAGCATCAAATGATCTCTTCAACGGAAAGAAGAGGACTGTGCGGTTGAAGCACAGGGCAGTACACGATCTTATCAAAAGAGGTGTAATTGCAGTGGTTGATGTTCGAAGTCAGGAGAACCTGGCAGATTCGTTCACAAAGGGCCTCAAGCGCCAGTTGGTCGATGACACAGCTTGTAAAATGGGCTTGAAGGCATTCTGATAATGTGTCTTTGTAATCCTACCATAAAATTTTATGCTATTAGTTCAAAGAGAAATCTACTAGGCATCTAACTTTTGGTTCAAAGGAGGATCACTGACTGGAAAACTATCAGGTAACAGTGGGTACTTGTTCTCTAGAACATGGAAGGGATACGGACCCATAACCACTGTTGTCTACTATGTATTTTCTGCGGAAAAAACAGATTCCGTGGAAGGTTGGCTTAAACGCCTTAATGAGTTCTCAGGCAGAGTGAATGCTTGGTGTGCTTTACAGGAAGCACGGTAGAGCATCACTACAAGGAGTGAAACTCCATGCTACAGTGGGGTGACTCCACCATGAGGTTCCGAGGTCTGGGGTAATGCCTCGGCTTTGCAAGCCAAGTCATAGCGGCGTAGCACCGTAAATAGGCAGGCAGCCTAATGCTATATGACGTAATTAAAGAGTTGTAGACAGCACTACAAAGGGGAGGATGGCCCCATGTTACAGTGGCATGACACCATGATGAGGTACCCAGGTAGGGGTAAAGCCTCGGCCTTGCAAGCCATGTCATCGCGGCGTAACACCGCAAGGAAGCCTTAGGCTTCATGTTGAGTAGATTGGCACTTCAAAGAGGCTGAGACCTCATGCTACAGTAGTATGACACTACGATGAGGTTCCCAGGTAGGGGTAATGCCTCGGCTTCAGGCCATGTCATAGCGGCGTAGCACCGCAAGGAAGCGCAAGGCTTCATGCCATATCTCTTTAATAAAGAACTCACCTATAGTGTATGAAAAGAGATATCAGGCCGTCTCTTGAGGGTAAACTTGTAGACGCCCAAAATTATACACTGAAATCAGGCTGGCACAGGGCCTTTAATGTGCAGCCATAAGCACACGTAACTACACTTTATGAGTGGAAAGAATTACAATTGTGGTGCAGAATTCAAGGCGTAGTCCATTCTTGTATCACATTGTTATTTAACCCATGCGGAAAGATTCAAGTCGTCAGCGACATCTATCCTAATGCAAAATGGACAATTACTGTGGGGAACGCTCAACCCTGGACACATATATATGTTGTGATATGTGGGGGATTGTTGGTACTTTCTTTATATGGAGAGAGCTTGCTCTCAACATGCCTTGTAAAATTTTAGTCCCACATCGGAAATGTACCATGAGTTATCTCAACATATATACTTGGTTGTGTTGTTGAGAGATGCACATGGGGTGGTGACCCTAAGGAGGGAACCATGTGGGTGATTTTACTAGGAGGTAAGAATAAGGCTCCAAGGATTAAGCATTAATGCTTTTGTCATTCTCTTGGATTAATTCCATTTGGAGCTAAGTCCCAAAGGGGCTTAGCGACTCGGACTCGGACTCGGGCTCATGAGGCGTAATGTAGCATTTTGTTGGCGCACTTTGCACTTAGCACGTCAGCAGTCATGCGGCTCATATGCGGCCATGCGGTCTTATGCGGCATGCGGCTCATATGCGGCCTCATGCGGCTCATGTGGCCATGCGGATCATGCGGCCATACGGCCATGCAGCTCATGCGGTCCATGCGGTTCATGCGGCTCATGCGGTTCATGCGGCTCATGCGGTCCATGCGGTCCATGCGGCTCATGCGGCTCATGTGGTCCATGCGGCCCATGCGGTCCATGCGGCCATGAGGCTCATGCGGCCAGGCTGCTGCTGCCGTATGGAGGGTTCTGCTGACTGTGCAGACTATAAGTCAGTCATGGACAGACTGATTCAATGCGATTAATTCAGATCCTATCTTTGTGGGATTTGAATTAATTTCGTTGCTATCTTTGTGGGATTTGAATTAATGTCGTTGCTATCTTTGTGGGATTTGA
Source organism: Iris pallida (assembly GCA_029216955.1). NCBI lineage: Eukaryota > Viridiplantae > Streptophyta > Magnoliopsida > Asparagales > Iridaceae > Iris > Iris pallida. Next base: position 64,908 of record JANAVB010000105.1, on the reverse strand, counting down.
ATTAATCTCGTTGCTATCTTTTGGGATTTAATTCAATCTTTTTATAACTAAAGAGGCGGCTAGGGTTTCCACCCTCTCTCTATATATACTCTCTTCTGGCCTCCTTTGTGGGTACTACGAAAATATAAGTCAGAAAAGGAGAAAGAGAGAGAGAGAGAGAGAGCTGCTGCCGCCATTGCAAGTCCATCCGAGGAGTCAGAACAGAGGTGACTTCGAGCATTCCGCAAGTTCTTCAAACATGCTGGTTCCTGGAAGCAGTTCGTGTGGGGCGAATCTTGCTTTGAGCAACAGTGTTTTGACCCCCCAGCATTTTTTTTCTTCTCATCTTTCTCTAGATTATTGTACCTCGTTCTGTCTCAATTGCAACACGTTTGCAAGAAAGAACGAGAGATCTTCTCTTCTCTATTTTTCTCCTCCATATTGTAATCGGGTTATTTGGTTTTTGTATCATCGTAGATCTCTGTTGCATCTGTTTTACCATCTTTGATCAAGCCCCCGGATTAACAAAAATTATATTCACACAGGACAATGAAGTAGAAAAAAATTTCCAATACAAAATGATTGAGAAGACAATAAATTTTATTTTTTTCAACTTCCAAGACAACTTGTTTCCTTCGTTCTTTCTTTCTTTCTAAATATTTTTATTCATAATTGAAGATGTGTAGGTAAAGTCATTGTCAAGTGCATTGTCTAGAACTAGATAACCAACTTCACAATGTCTTTGCCATGTCAACTTCATAACTTATTTGACATTTGTATTGGAGAAAAATATTTTCAATAAAAAAATTGTTATTTCTACGTGGCAACAACTTTTTTTTCGAACTCACTATTGCATTAATTGTAGGTCTCTAATAATACTCCAACTGTGATATTCAGGTCAACATCCTTGCAAAATATTATTATAAATCTTAATAAGGTGAAACTTCCAATCCCTATACACGAGAAATCTTCCACTTATTTCAGTCATTTACTCATACCTAAACCCCCAAAGGTTAGAAGTTTCTTACGTATCTCTGTCTTCTCATTAGAAAAATTCTATAGGCACTCATTTTTTATTTGAGGACAGTCCAATTTTTTATTTTATTTACAAGTTTATCACTTATTTTTTTTTGCTTGAGGACAGTCCAAATTTTGAGTATAAAAGCCAACATGACTATAGATAAATTCTACAGTCCTATAATATATATATGACTGTAGAATTTGTCTACAGTCCTATATTATTTATAGCACTGTAGGAAATCCTACAATCTGTGTTGGGTTTATCTCGTTTCCGGTGGAGCACTCAAAAGGGGGTGAAAATGTAGATGGTAATTTATTCCCACATCGGGTAGGAGATGGGATCATAATGTTGGAGTGGGTGGGGTTCCCAACCTATGTGGAGAAGACCCCGGAGTGCGACGAACGTCGTCTGTATGTCAGAGAAGCTCGGGGAGGTGACGAGGCCATTCGGAGACGAAGAAGAAGCTCGGGAGCTACCATAGTACATTCTGGAACAGGGGAGGCAGAGTTCGGGCCGAACTCTACCCCCTTGGTTCCAGAACTATTATGTCATGGAAACACAGAGTTCTGGCCGAACTCTGTGTCAACGGGCCTAGGCAGATTTTAGGGTATTTTTTATACCGTTGGATCGTATCCTACGGTCCAGGTTTTACTGCGGATTAGGGGGTTTATACATAGTTTTTTCTAACCCTAATCACAACACAACATTGAGGAAAATAGAGAAAAAGGAGGCAAGAGTGCCATTGCAACTTTGGGAGAGAAGAAGGAGGATTGAAGGTCGTTTTCGAAGGAGAATCTTGTTCGGGTAATCTCTACTCGTCGTCTTTGTTCTTCGTAGCCTTGTAATCAATTATTCTTGCTTCCAAGTGTTGTGGGGATCCGTATTGGATTGAGAGAGGTTTGTAGAGGGTGTACTCCTTTATTTCATTAGTGAAGGCTTCTCAAGGGTTGGACTCCGATCGTCCTGTGATTTTTTTTCGCAAGAGTTTTTCACGTCAAAAATTTTATGTGTCTGCGTGGATTGTGTTTGGTATTTGGTTCGTGCGTTGTATTGCTTGGTTCTCTCGCAGGTACTCTCTAGTTTGAGGAAAGATTTTTGCGCTTCTTTCCCAACAAAGTGGTATCAGAGTCAGGTTCTGGAATTCAGAAGGGTGTCAGGAGTTGACAGGAAAACTAGAGAGGAGAGATGGACGCGAAGCCAGTGCTCATTGTGAACTTGAACGGCACAAACTATCATTATTGGCGGAGCAAGATGAAATATTTGCTTTTTGTCAAGAAGCTGCATCTGCCTGTACTTGCTTCCGAGCGACCAGTTGATAAATCCGAGGGCTAGAAATTCGAGCACATACAAATATGCGGATATATCAGACAGTTCGTTGACGAGAACGTGTACAACTACATTGCCAATATTGAGCACGCAAAGACGTTATGAGATGAGATGGAATCTTTGTATGCGAAGAAGACCGGGGTAAACAAGTTATTCCTGATCCGGACGATGATGGGTCTGCGGTACAAAGATGGGGCATCTATTACGGATCACTTGAGTGATTTCTAGGGCATGGTTGACCAGCTATCTTCGATGGGAGTCAAGTTCGACGATGAGGTTCATGGACTATGGCTGCTGTGTACATTGTCAGACTCGTGGGAGATCGTACGCGTATCTATGATCGCTTCTGCTCCAGAAGGTGTGGTCAGTCTGGAGTTTGCCAAGAGCGGGGTGCTGAATGAAGAGATTGTTGGCCCATTCCATGGTCACATCCGATTTTAATAATCGACATGAACTTAAGTCAATACACAAAATATACGAACTGTTGCTAATTATTTCAGGAATTGTGAAATCAATATCAACAAGCGTACTACTGCATCATCAAGCACGTAAATCATCAGTCTGAAGCTTACTTCCATTGGAATCTAGTCCGAGTCATTTTATAATTTATTATGTATTTTTTCTTTATTGAGTCTAGGATATAAATTGTAAGATCGACTAGGTAATACTGGCTTAGGTTATTCTTAATCTACTTTTCTATAAAGCCTACCCATTCATACTCCATCCACCAAAAAGTTTAATTTCATTTTTGCAACAGAATTTGACAAATGTTTAATATTTTTCCTAGACAGAACTCAAACCGAGTTCGGCCCGAGTTCGGTCCGAACTCTGCCCGAGTTCGGTCCGAACTCTGCCCGAGTTCGGTCCGAACTCTGCCCGAGTTCGGTCTGTTTAAATTCAAATATTTGTTACCTTCAAATCTGTATGCAACGTTCATATGCAAAATCTTTGCATCAGAACTCTGCCCGAGTTCGGTCTCAGAAAACACCTATAAATAGAAAAGAGCTTTTCATTTCAAATCGCTCATTCATTCTTCATCTTCTCTTCTCTATTCAATAAGTGTTTTCACTCGATCAAAAGTTTTCGTATCACACCTACACTCCTCTTAGCCAAAAGCCAGTAATATCTATTTCAATCTAGAGTCTTTTGGTTATCAAGAGTTGTAAAGATGTTGTTCAAAGTACAGAAATTATCTCAGTTGTGGAGCTGGTCGTACGCTCGTCACCAAGCATGGTGTTATGAAGTTGGTCGTGTACTTATCACCAAGCACGGTGTTGTAAGAGACTGCAAACTCTCAATTAGCTTGTGCCTTAGTGGATTAACATCGAGCAAGAGTACTCAAGACTGGATTAGTCCTCTCAGAGGGATACCAGTATACATCGCTGTGTCACTGAGTTTGATCTCTCTCTATCTCTTGCTATATTTATTTAATGTCTCTTACTTACTGCCATAGTTATCTGTTTAATTTTTAAATTGGTGATTATTTTTTTTTGCACTCGTACTCACTCTATTCACCTCCCCTCTAGAGGTGCTCAATGGTCCTACAGAGATGCGAAGACGTTCTCAGGGTACTTTATCCACATCCCACCACTCAGAGGCACTAGTTTCAGAGAGTCGCAGAAGGGGCAAAAATAGGAGTCCAGGTGGTAGCAGAGACAAGAGCAAGGGGAAGTCCAAGGGTCGGTATGAGGACTCGGAGTGTTATAACTGTGGCAAGAAGGGCCACATCAAGCAGAACTGTTTCGCTTGGAAGAGAGAAAAAAGGGCGACAAGGGAAAACAAGATGAGAACACTACACCGGCGACTTCGATACATAGAGGCGATGTGATCGTCATAGGTGATGAGGTTATTACAAACCTCACCTGTAATAAAAATTCTTGGCTGGTGGACTCAGGGGCTTCAGCACACATATCTCATAACAGGTCACTATTTTCCACTTACACGATAAATGACTGTGGAGTGTTGAAGATGGACAATGGAGATGTGTCGAAGGCGGTTGCCATTGGAGATGTACATTTGAGGAGAAAGATGGACGTAGTTCTAGTTCTCAAAGATGTTCGTCATATCCCTGATATCCGTTTCAACCTGGTGTCGGTTGGAAGGTTGGATGATGAGGGATTCTTCAGTCTCTTCAGGATTAGTCAGTGGAAGCTTTACAGATGTTCGATGGTGATTGCAGAGGAAGCAAGAAGTCTGGTCTCTACTATATGGAGGAAGCACATAGGGGACGCATGAGGTGAACGCACTTTCTGATGTGTCTACCGAGTTGTGGCACAGGCGGCTTGGCCATATCAGCGAGAAGGGGATGAGCTACTTGGTGAACAGGAAGGTGATTCCAGGGCTCAAGTCTACAAAGTTGGAGAAGTGTACATACTGCTTAGCTGGAAAGCAAAATAGGGTGTCTTTCCAAAGTCACCCAAGTTCAAGGAAGCCGACGTTGCTCGAGTTGATTCACTCGAATGTCTGCAATCCTATGAAGGTAAAATCTATTGGTGGTGCTTCTTACTTTGTAACTTTTATTGGTGGCTGTTCCAGGAAGGTTTGGGTCTATGCCTTAAAAACCAAGGATCAGGTGCTGCCAACTTTCAAAGAGTTTCAGGCCTTTGCTGAAAGAGAGATGGACAAGAAGTTATTGTGTGTTCAGTCTGACAACGGCGGCGAATACATTGGTCCCTTTGATGCTTATTGTAGAGAACAAGGGGTACGACACCAGAAGACTCCGCCCAAGACACCTTAGCTCAATGGTTTAGCGGAGCGCATGAACATGACACTGATGGAGAGGGTGTGGTGTTTGCTATCAGAAGCAAATTTGCCAGGCAGTTATTCGGGTGAGGCTCTTCTCACAGCTGCTTATGTTATTAATTTCTCTCATAGTGCTTTCTTGCAGGATGATGTGCCTGACAAAGTATGGTATGACAAAGAGCAGTTATACAATCACCTGCGAGTGTTTGGTTGTAAGACCTTCATGCATGTACCGAAGGACGAGAGGTCCAAACTCGAGCTGAAGACGAGGTCGTGCATCTTTGTCGACTACGGTCGGGATGAGTTTGGCTATAGACTCTACGACCCAGTAGAAAGAAAGCTCTACAGAAGCAGGGACGTGGTATTCGTCAAGGATCAAACAATGACCAACACTCAGGATTCCGAGACGCCTTCTGAGGCTGAGGAATTGCCTGAGTTAGAGTCATTTTGCTTCGAACAGTTTCTAGAGGACATCGCAGATGATCCAGTTATGGGGAAGCCAGTACATGGAGTTTCTCCTAACCTTGATCATCAGCCTGCTGATGGTGGTCAGGGTGTCCCGCAAGAGGATAAGCATGTCGGGAAGACAGTTGCTGAAGGGGATGAGGCTGTTGGTATACAGCCAGAACCAGTGGCTCCATTGAGAAGAGCGACAGAGAGCGTCGACCATCTACGAGATACTCACCAGGTGAGTATGTGCTACTGACTGACGGGGGAGAGCCCAAAAGTTTTACAGAGGCTACGAAAGACGAACACAAGCATGAGTGGTTGCAGGCTATGCAGGGGGAGATGAGTTCCTTACACGCCAATTCTACTTACGAGATGGTGCGGCTGCCAAACAGTAAGAAGGCTTTGAAGAATTGATGGGTGTTTAGAGTGAAGCAGACGGGTGATGCTACTCGCCCTCGATACAAAGCGAGGCTGGTAGTTAAAGGCTATGGTCAGCGAAAAGGCGTAGATTATGATGAGATCTTTTTGCCAGTCGTCAAGCAGTCGTCTATTCGGGTGGTGCTAGCATTGGCAGCCAGTTTCGACTTGGAGGTCGAGCAGATGGACATGAAGACGGCATCTACGGTGATCTTGAGGAGGAGCTGTGGTGGCCCATACAGGTACGTTTTTGCAAAAGATTGCGAACTCGTGATAATACTTAAGTTAGTCATACTATTGCGAGCCTGCGACTAAGAAATGCTCATTCACAATTAGGATTGAATTAATTTAGAAGAATGACTAGGAATAAGAGTCCCTTATTAATTCGATTATTGGGTAGTTAAGGATTAGGCCATGCAATTTACTAAATTTAGATGACCTGGAAGATTTTATAGATACACTATTACATTTTGATACGATGATATGACCTAAGGTGGGTAGACTATTTACTCATCAACTTAGGCCTTCCTGGAACCCAATTCTTGACCGTAACCCCTCTTTCCGAAAGTTTGGAAAATGTCATTTTATTTAATTGTTTGAATTAAAATGTGATTCTTAGAATTTTATAAATATTTATTATAAAAGGCCTTAGTCATGCTTAAGTTTTGGAGTGCAAGATAACCAAGAATTTTGGCACTGAGAGAGTGGTCGAGTGCTTTGACTAGTGTTCTAGCCATGGTAGAGGAGGCCGAGTCATATGTGTGCACTAACTAGGAAAACCAGGCCAAGTTGTGACTTGACCCAAAATATGTGTGTATATTTATTTATTTATTACTAGGATTATTGGCTTTTAGAAATTCCGATTGTTCCAAACTAGTTCGAACCCAACCCAAGCCTTGGTAGTCATGTAGAGCGACCAACGACTTTCATGAAGATATATAGATATGCATATATATATATATGTATATTGGTGGCCCATTTTTAGTCTCGTGAATAATTTCTATAAATTTTATAATTGATATAATATTATTATTTAAATTTATATTTTACTCAGAAATAGATAATATTCTCTTAGACTAATTTTGGAATTTTTGGGATTTATTTAATCTATACATATACTTGTGTATGAATATAATCATGGTAGGTAGACATAGTGCTTTATACATATTTTTCTTGATCTTGAATTTTATATCTCTCTTGTCTTCGGCCATTTCTCCCTAATCAATCGTCTGAAACTCCAAAATCGATACCACACTTCAAGGACAAATACTTGTATTTTTTTCCTATGTTTATCAACTTGTATGACTTTTGAGACTCCTTTGAAAGTTTTGAGGATATAGTTGGAATAATTTTTGATGACTCGCAATAGCAAAGACAGTAACGCACTGTCGCCATTTATTTGAATTATGGAGACTACGGGTTCACTGCAGCCAGCAGCGCACTGGCGAGGCATGGTCCCTAAGTTGAAGTAATTTCAAGTATGTGAGGATCGTTGAATATTATTAAAACTATGTCTTGGTTGTCCTATTTAATCCTTGAATTATCATGTCAATATTTGATAGAGTTGGTAGATTGTTCGATACCTTATTATTCTTAAGTCATAGATCAAGGGTTTACTGCAGCCAGATGTACACTGACGAGGCAAGGATGCTTGGTTAAATGATTTTGGATACACTTGTGCTTTTCGAATATTATAGAAACTACATCATTTTGGCATGTAACTGTTGAAATCTTTATGTTCCACAACTCATAAACTCTCGATTAAAATTTGATTAGTTCTTAACCTTTCATTTCTTGAACCCTTCCTTTTACCTTTTTACTTTTCGTACCGTTATTAGTCTTCCTAGAAATCATCTAAACCTATTCACTAGATTCATAAACATACCTAGATCATGATTCAATGACTATGCCTACCAAATTGATCGTGCTAAACACGATTTCGATTTGGATCGTCCTTAGCGACTTTTGATTGCTACAAGACCATTTGATTGTATTTCGATCATGTAAGGGTGCAACTCGGGCGGGTTGGGTCGGGTTTGACCTCAACCCGAACCCAACCCAATGCATCGAAAGCCTAGCCCAAGCCCAAGCCCAAGCCCAACCCGACCTCGGGTTCAACATATGAAGCCCAAGACCGAGCCTGAAAGAATAGAAAGGAACCTAATTTACTCGGGTTGGGTCGGGTCAGACCGGGGTCAGACCGGGTCCATCAAATTTAACGGGCTCTAATATTATATTTTGAAATAATATTGAACAAGATTAATATGTCGGACAGCCGAAAACATAATTAAAAAATTAGATACTAAAAAAGTTGTATTTCAAGGAGTTGAATTTCAAAATAGCAAGATCGATGACTATCCCACATTGATCTTCAAAGACAACAAAAAGATATTTGGCATAAAACTAAATTTTTTTAACTGAAGTACAACAACTAAAAAACATCCAACACCACTCAATAGTCAACATCCAAAATACTACTACCAATCTTGCTAACACCACCTCCAAAACCTAAAAAATAAGAAAGAAACTATGATGCTACTTCCATCGATACGGCTTCTACTGCACTATTATGAAGAAGAAAATTGGGTCTGAACACTTGATCAAAATATCACCAAGTTCGGAAGTTCCTGAAAAATAAAGAAAGAATGAGAAAAAGAATTAATTGAGTGGTATCCATATCAATGCAATAAATGAAGAATATAACAATCTGAATGTTTATAGAGTGTAAGTATGCAAAAATGGGTCTAAAATCAGTAGTCAAAATTGATACTTACCATAGAATTCAGGAGTAACCCATCTCCAAAGCAACAAGCCCAACTCACTTTTCCAAAGAAACAAGCCAACTCACTCCACAAAAATGTAAATTCACTAAAAGTTATAAATGATATAAGAATTCAGATAACATTTCAATTTCACGAAAATTAATAATTTAGATATTTAGTTACCTCACAAAAGAAAAGGTTAAAAAACATATAGGACCAACTTAAGTTCCATTCTCGACCCCATCGATCACAACTAAAGAATGCAAAACAAAATTATATATAAGTCAGAGAATCAGTGATAATGAGTAATTAACTTTAGAATAAATAAATTTACTAAAAAGATGAAATGTGAGCACAAAAATAATTACCTATCCTAACATCCTCTACCTCTTCCAATTTTTCTTCAATATCGACAAGAGTTTTTGAGTTGCGAATCCAATCTTGTGTGCAAATTAAACATTCAACAAGTTCAGGTGTTAAAGAACTCCTAAACTGATCAAGTACACGACCTCCAGTGCTAAAGGAAGACTCTGAAGCAACTGTTGAAATTGGTATTGCAAGTACATCATGAGCTATGGCAGAGAGAACATGATATTTCGATTGGTTTATTTTTCACCAATTTAGTATATCAAAGTTTAAAATAACACTTTCTTCTGGCTCTTCCAAATACTTTTCTAACTCGGATTGTGTACTTGCACACCTTTGATCTTCTAAATACTTTCAATATTCAAGCACCAAACTGTCTACTTCCATGTCCAATACTTGAGAACCAGAAGTTTGAACACTATTACAACACTTAGATGCATCTTTCATATTCGCACCCAAGCAATTAACTAATGGCAAAGACTTGTACTCTAAGAACAAACGGTTCATAAAAAGTTTTACCTTACCAATCAATTCTTTTGCCCTTTCTTCATTGTAAAGTTTTGTATAACAAAACTCTACAAACTTTAACTTATGACATGGATCTAATACGACATCAACAATCAACAACATATTCATTTTGTCAATAGTTCCCCAATACTTGTCAAACTTAGCCTGCATTTTTAAACCCATATTAGCAAACAAAATATCTCTACTGCATGACCATTCTTTTAAAAGTCTTTCAATCTTAAATACCACATTAAAGTAAATATTACTAGTGACATACTTTGAACCAGATAATTTTTTTGTGGCCTTGTAAAAATTTTCTAAGAATGCACACAAAATCTTAGCATTTTCCCAATCATCCACAGTTGGTGTTTCACTCTTTAATACATTTAAAAATTGTGGATCTTGCTCTTCTAAATGATCAAATGCTTTTTGAAAGACAAGAGCAGAATCCAACATACAATATGTTGAATTCTATCGTGTACTAACATCTAAACACAAAGCTTTTTTACTTGTGATCTTTTCATCAATAGCACACTTCCTAAATGTTTGTAATCGTGATGGAGAACTCCTTACATATTTAATGCAATCACGAATTCGATGAACTGTTTTTTTGAATTGGTTCCATCCCATCTTGAACGATAAGGTTAACAATATGCGCAGAACATCGCATGTGAAAGAATTCTCCATTCATAATCAAACCATTTTTTTTGTTAAACTTTCTCTTTAAAGACTGGACAGCAACATCGTTTGCACTACAATTATCTACTGTAATGGTGTATAATTTCTTTATACCCCATGACAATAGACATTGTTCTATAGCATTCGCTATTTGCTCTCCACGATGCGGGGCTGGAACCACTCTAAAATTAAGAATTTTCTTTTTCAAATGCCAATCTCTATCAATATAATGTGCAGTGAGACACATGTAACCAAGATTTTGAATTGAAGTCCACATGTCAGTGGTGATGCAAACATGCTGACCAAGACTAAATATTATTTCTTTGAGTTTTACCATCTCAGACGTGTACAACTCAATGCAATCTTTTCTTACAGTTGTACGTGACATCAATTGAAATTTAGGCTGCATAACTTGGCAAAAGTTTTTAAAACCTTCATGCTCTAGGAATTTAAATGGAACTTCATCTACAATAATCATCCTAGCAAGTGCATTTCTACATGCTTTTTGATCAAATTTCTAATTTACCACAACATTTTGAGATTCATTTGATGAAAAAGCTAATAGTTTCTGTTTTGAATCATTGAATATTTTGTGAGGGTTTTTAGGACATTGTTTTGAATGACTTAACATTATACTAGTACCATTAGTGCTATCACAAGCAAATTCTTTCTTACAATAATTGCATGTTGCTCGATCGGGTAAAGAAGCATCAGGTTTAATTACTTTAGTGAAATGATCCCAAGCAGGAGATTTTGAGTTATAAGATTTCTTACGCTTCGCCAAGTTTGCATTTGGATTTGTTGGTTGTGCATTTGAGTCTGGAACTAGTACAATTGAATCTGCCACTGGTATATTTGAATTTGACACTGGTACATTTGTGTCCTCCATTTGAGACTTTGAGTCCAGAACCAAAAGACAACTGAAAACATGAAATTAAGTAGATTAGTTTATGATGCATAGACATAATCTCAATTTTCTTGATTAAAACAAAAAAAAAGAACAAAGATCAGAACTTTATATGAAATCATAAAATATCCACTTTAGGAAACAAACAAACAAAATCTAAACTTAAATATAAAATTAACAAAATAAACCCTAGAATTTGAACGAAACAGTGACGAATTTCTGGGGAGAAAGGAAATAAAATTTTGCACCTTTTTGAGAAACAATTGAAGTTGCCTTCAAAGGAAAAGCATAGAATTCCTTTCCAGTTTCCACCGCATGTGAGGAGCCGAGCCAAGGAAGAAGGTCGGACCTGTCAGATTCGGATGGGAGTACGCCTCGACAACTGTGTGAGACCAACGTGTGAGGAGCGACAAAGGGAGACGAGGAGATGAGGAGCCACTGGTGGCTGTTGTTAACTCCAGGGAGGAAGCCTTCAAGTTCAGGCTTCAGCACAGCACACTTGTTTTTTTATGGTTAAGTAAGTTGGTGAGGACAATGGCAGAAGAAATCCACCACATTTATAAGTAAGAGGCCACCGCCACCCCAACAAACTTTATTAAATGCATTGTTAGCTGGAATGGAGAAGCCAAAAAAACTTTTGAGTTTTTTTGTTGACTGTCCTAATTACGAGGTGACAGACTTACATTGATGGGAAGTTGAAGAGTTTCAGCCTATATATATATATATATATATATATATATATATATATATATATATATATATATATATAGCCCGCCTAAGTTGCACCCCTACGATCATGTCCACACGCATATTTTCTAGATTCTGAGTTTGCGATTGTGCCTAAATAATCTTGCCTAAACAGTTAACCGAGTTAATCATGTCAAACAAATTTTTATCGTTCCAAACAGATTTTTTCGTGATTAAACTATTTTGACTATAGTCGTGCCTACATTTCTAACTCTATTATTAGTGCTTAGATTTTATTCCATTGTGATCAGGGCTATTTCGATCATATTCAGACGCGTGCCAAACCTTAATCATGCTTGGATGACTTGCATGAATAACCTCGATCGTGACTGCATCTTAGTGTATCCAATTGATTTAACCAAGTTTTGATTTTGAATGTCGACCATGCCCATACAAATCCAATAGTAGTTAATCGTGCCTAACGACTTTTTTTGTTTAATTAACCCTATTTCGATTATGTCTTGACCATGATATCCAAGCCCTGTTGACTACACTTTAATCATGCCATGGATATATTTTTAAAATTAGACACTATTCACGGCCTAACCCATTTCGATTATTGATCATATCATTTATTGATTATACTCTTAATCATGACTAATCGTGCCTTCAAAATTTTGAAGAATAAATTTTCTAAGGTGGTTAGGCCGTAAGCCTACTTTCCGTCTTCTTATATTTTTCCATTTAGTTTATTTTAGTTATTTTCCAAATTGAAAAATAGTTTTTATTTTATTTCTTTATTCTGAGGAAAAAAAAAGGGAGAGATTTGCAAAATTTTAGAAGAGATATTATTTTAGGATTATTTGAATTACTATTTTATCAAGAGTTTTATTAAATTCAAATTACCACTATATTATTTTATAAGATATGGTATTTGTGGAAAATATACAGCTATAGGTATTTGAATTGTTCTTAACAATATTTTGACAATTGATTTTATTATAAGGATTATTTAAAGTAATAGGTATTATTTTAGACAATATTTTATGAATAATTTGGGGCATGATTGGATCCAATCCCTAGATTCCCTTTTCCGGAGTTTCAGAAATTTTATTCATTTATTCATTCACATATTTTAATTGTCGGAGTTGAAGGCAGTTTTCGTTGATAGTTTGTTTATAATTATTTTTCTTATCAAGCTTGTTTCAAAATTTAAGTCGAGAGCATTTTAGGGCTTTAGAGTTTCAAACTCCTTCTTCCTATTTTATTTATATTTATTTATTTGATCAATTTTTCTTTATTATAAAGTTCTACTATCTCTCACCAAGTCTGCCTATCCTAGTAGTCCTTAAATTCGAGGACGAATTTATTTCTAAGGTGGGTAGATTTGTAACTCCTCTTTCCGAATTTCAAAATTTTTATTATTTGTTTCATTTTGATCATTTTACTCTACATGTTTTGTTTGGAAAAAAAGTTCGCTTTAAAAACTCTTACAAAATATTATGATAATATTTTCTTTTATCAATCGAAAGCTATATTAATTTTATGGTTTGAAAAATCATAATTAGTTTTAATGAAACAGTTTTGTTGAAATCATGTTATTTAACTTCCAGATTTTAGATTTCCACGACTTAAATTGTTTGATAATACCTAAATTATATTTAAATATTTTTTGACTATAATGTATTGATTCTGATTTAATTAATATGATTTAAATTATTGACTTCGGAGAAATAATTTCAGAATTATGAATATATTATAGAATTTGATTAATAAAAATATGTTTTCGGATGATATCGAATATTACCTTATTATAGTGATGATCGATTATTGTTTGATTTAAAATGCATTATTTGATAAATAGTGGATATTATCTTATAAATTATTATCTTGAATCATCTAATTGATATATGTAAAGTTATATGATAATGTTGAACATTTCTTTAAAAATTATTATGGTTATCTTTTAAGATTGTGAGGAGATTTATTTGTTTAAAATAACTCTAACTGATTTAAAGTAATATTGTTATTATCTATCAATTGTTTATTAAATAAATATATGTGTATGGATGACAATTTATAGATATACGTATGTATGTTTTGTTAATATTTCCTTTAGGTCGATAAATACATGTAGGCATTAAATATAATTTTGTAGATTTCGATATATTAATATATCCCAAATATTATACAAGAATACCGACACCCATACCTAGACTGTTAAACCGGGATTTATACAGATATTTAAAGCATTCAAATTTTAATTGGTTAGTGATTAGAATCACTTCAATTCGATAAGGGATGCATGATTTTAACCACATCCAAATCTGCTAAGATCCTAACTCCCTTTCAAATCCAGATTAGATCAAATCCTATCTATAAAAAAGAGGAATTTAATAATCGATCCCCCCACTACGAAGGCCAAGCCGTCTGCATTACTCCTCGTTGTCGGCCGCCTCTGTGCGCCGCGTACGAGCATTCCCAGGTCTGCCTCCCCGGCATGGACGATCACCCCTACAACTATCGTTGCCACCACCGTCGACAATACCGGCCGTCGTCCGACACAACCACCACTCCGTCATTGCCAGGCACCAAAGCACAACAGAATACACAAAGATTCATGTGTCGAGGTATCCGTGACCATAATACTATCAACATACATCTTCTCTGTGTCGGACACGACAACTTCCCTGTGTCCGATACCCGACAATTAAACCAGAAAGAATAGGAGCAGAAGAGATCAAGCAAATACCCAACCCACCATCCGCGACTTCCTCCAGCTGAGCCCCACGCCGCAACCGGCGTCGACCGGATGCTTCCGTGCCGAGTTTCGATCGAACAGTTGTCGCGTGGTCCCCGCACTCCGGTGCTGCCGAGCCCCGTGCCCCAATCTGACCGCCTCTTTGCGTCCTCTGATGCCGGCCCCGAGCTTTTCCCCTCCGCCGCACCGACGTCGAGTTTCCCGCACATCCGCCGCCCAGAGCCGACGTCGTCCCCGACTTCACTGGCCGACCATCCCGCGCCATACTATTCCTCTGGTGAGCCGCGTTGGCAGAAGCCAACTCACCATCACCACTCCTTGTGGCCGCGTCATTCTCCACCTCGGCCAAGAAACCCTCCACGGTTCCACCGTTGCGTCGTCCGCCCGCTCACCCAGCGCGTGCGTCTGCGCCCTTGGCCGCGTCGAGCGCGGTGCGCCCACCTCCGTGCAACACCAGTGGTCGCCGCCCCGACGAACGGCAGCCAGTGGCGGAGCCCATTGTGGGCATGGGAGGGCTGTAGCCCGGCCCAAAAATTGGGAAACATTTTGTAAATATTTTTATGCATATATCAGCCTTCAACTCCAGAGCCCATATTAACTTCACAGTTCACTAATTCATCACAAGTCAAAAAACCCACCCACCCGCCCTAACAAAGAAAAGAGGAGCAGCATGAGCTAGCCAGCTGCATCCGTCCGCCCGTCCGATCTTCTCGCCCGCCGCAGTTTGAGGTAATTTCTTGAGATTTTCAGAAAGGATTTCTTTGTATGATTGTAATATTATATCATCTTTAGAAATGATTAATTTATACTTGGTATTTAGTAAAGAGAAAGGATTTGTTGCAAAATGGTTTTATATGTGGTCTTTAGAAATGATTTCTGTCATTGTGTGCAAGCCTAGGTTTTTCGATAGGGCTTCCACCATTCCAGACAACTAGACAAGGATTTGTCGGTTATATTTTAAGAAAAGATGCCTACGGTAGCCAGTAGGGGCCGATTCCAGACAAGGAATTTTAAATAGGGTTTGAGACAAGTTTTTCGAAAGGGGTTCCAGACAAGGATTTGTCAAAGTTGTGAAGAAATTCAAAAGAATAGGTTACGACTAAAGACTAACATTGAGAGCGTTCGTTGGCTTGCATTTCAAGCTTGTGCTTTTTGATGTAGAAGTAGTTGCCAACTTCCTCCATCAGCACGCGTTATGGAAAGGATTTGGAGAAGGTCCGAGGAGTTGTGGACAACTCTAACAGAATTCTCGAGGTATCTCTACTGTCTTTTGTCATAATATTCTTCTATTTCAGAATTGTAATATTTGCATAAAAATGTTTTTATATATTACTGAGTTAGTTGTCAGTCAAACCAACTATTTGCAATAACAGCTATGGGCATGTGGATTTCACATACAGGTTTAAATAAGTGAGATTTAAGCAAGCTCATGTATTCAATTATTCATTTGAGATATTGTGATTTGACAATACTCCACAAAATTATTTTTACCATACACCTAAAGTTCAGCCCCCCTCAACTTTAGAGGCTAGCTCCGCCCCTGACGGCAGCGCCTGCACTGGCAGACCTTCCGCCGGTGATGCCGATCCATCGAGGCGTCACTGTTGGGTCGGTTGTCATGGATCGGCTGCCGTCGTGCCAGATCTCGTCGAGTGCTGCATCTTCGGAGCGCCCGCCGCCACGTGACCAAACTCTGGTGAGGGTTTCACCTTTTCTTCCTTTCCTTCTCTCTTTCTTCATTTTCATACAAAGGATATTCTCTCTCCTCTGTTAGGAAATAAAGAGCAGCTTAGCTGCTGTTTATTTCATCTTCCCATTTTAATTTCATTAGCATGTTGTTGGGCCTTTGGGGAGTAATAGGCCGAGTATGGATATGCCCAACGGGCTGACAAACCCATGGGCCTTGTGCTCTGAGAGTTATTTTGGTTTTTTTTATAATAAATGTTTGGGCAGATTGTCTGGAGTTAGTCCAGGAGGGAGTTTGCTTCATATTTTAGTAAATATTAATTACTGTATTAAAAATATAATAGATTTTGTTACTGTTATTATTTTGGTATTAATTGTTATTTTATTACTATTATTATTTTAATAGCAGCAACATCTGTTGCTTTGTGCCTATTGAGACATGGCTGTATTACTAGTACAATTATTATTGACTATAATCATGTTTTTATTAATAATAATATTAAATACAGTTATCATTGATATTATTAAATAAATATTTTCGTTAGTTATTATATTACTATAGGGGTTATCAAAGATAGATAACTGATATTTTCATAAGTTATATTGTAACAACTATATTATTGGACTTTGGGTTCATTGGATTTTATATAGAATTGGGCTAAAGGACCTTTGCTCTACAAATAGTAACTTCAAAGATTATAATGTAATAAATTATTTTGGCTTAAGCCGTACAATAAAATAAGTACTAGAATAATTGGGTTTGGATTTTTAATTTATATATATATATATATATATATATATATATATATATATATTTTTATATATATATATATATATATATATATATATATATATATATATATATATATATATATATATATATATATATATATATATATATAAATTAAAATATATATATATATATATATATATATATATATAAATATAAATATATATATATATATATATATATATATATATATATATATATATATATATATATATATATATATATATATAAAGTTAAAATCTATCAGGTATTGTAAGGCTAACTTAATGGTTGGGCTTATACATATATTTCTAGTATATTGAGCTTAGTTTTTCGAGGCTGTGGGCTAGTTAAAAATAATTAGTTTAATCATTTACTTTATTTAGTTTATTTAAAGTTGTAATTATTCTTTAATTAGCTTGACTAAATTAATGCATTGTTAATATGGTAATTAGTGACTTAGTTAGTCATTAATATCGTATCATTATTATTATTATTATTTATCATTAGTTTTATTGATAATTAATATTGTTACTTGTCATTAATCTATATATTAGGATAGTCTAAAATATATTAATTGAATTATTTTTATTTAAATAAAGTTTTGACCTATGAATATATTTAACTAAAATTAGTTTTGTCCGAAATATTTTCTATATTTTATGAATTGCTCTGAAAAGTATTTTGCTAAAATATATATACTTTCAAATAATATACATATTTTCTTGAATAGGCTCAAAATAGCTATTATATTTTCAAAATAAGTTTATATATATATATATATATATATATATATATATATATATATATATATATATATATATATATATATATATATATATATATTCTAAATGAATAATTCATAGACATACTTCTCTAAATATATTTTTCTAAATAAATAATTACCTTCTTCTAAGTTAGAAATCTCCCTTAAATTATTAGATTATCCTTGATCGTAGCTAATCATATACCTATCTCTTTTGCCGATTTGGTCTTCTTCACATCGACCTTAGCCAACGGGACTATTTTGAACACAATGGTATTATAGATTTCACCAGCAAAGGACCTCATGCAAGTACACTCTCTGATTGCTTTTCGATTCATAGTAGTCTATACATTTCATGTTTATACATATGTCTTGCTGCTTGTTGACACGCTCGTCACACGGAGTAGTCGGAAGGGGAAATACCTTAGTAGACATGTAGTCTACCCAGAAATATCCCTAAAATGTCCATTCTTGCCTGATAGCAGCTGTACACGGCACGTGCAGGGTGCCGGATTTACCCCCTAGCCGTTCACACGTCGAAACGGATATTTTAAATCACATAGATAGTTGTATTTTATTTGTTTTTCCTTGTCTTCTTCCCCACCTGCCATGTCATCTGTTACTTTCTAGCATTCATCTCTCATATGTTATTTCCATGTCTTGTTAATTCTATCGTGTTTTCGCATTACCATCGGTTTGTGTGCTTGTTCCATTCCTGACTGAAAACCAACATTTTTTAGGTAGCTGTGGCTTCACTTAGCTTTGGAAGATACGGGTATACATGCAGACAGAAACCTAGAAATCGATAGCAGTTGTATCATTTTCATTAATTGTAAAAACTTTGTATTTTCTTTAAATATAAATCTTGTAATTGTTGTAATAAATTTTAGAAATATGAATGAGCAATAAATATTAATTTTTTGTGATTTTGAGCATCTTGGCCGTGACAGCGTTCTACCGTCGACTCTGCGGCATAGGCTGGCTTGGACACGTCTCGTATCCGAAAAAGCGGGTGCGAATCATGACAGGAGCTATACATGGAGCAGCCAGAGGGATTCTGTAAGAAGGGTAAGTCATATTTGGTCTGCCGGTTGAGGAAGAACTTGTATGGTCTGAAGCAGGCTCCGAGGTAGTGGTACAGGAAGTTCGAGTCGTTTATGGGAGAGCATGGTTATGCATGGATGACGTCGGACCATTATGTATTTGTGAGGTACTTTGTCGAGGATGATTTTATCATTTTATTTTTCTATGTTGATGACATACTATTAGTGGGTCGAAATGCCACTAGGATAGCGGAGTTGAAGCGCCAACTGGGCGCAGCCTTCTCTATGAAAGATTTGGCAGCAAAAACTATTCTTGGGATGGAGATCAGCTGAGAGAGAGAGAGAGAGAGAGAGAGAGAGAGTCCAAGCTGCTACACTTGTCCCAAAAGAAGTACACTTACCGGGTGCTTCAGCATTTGGGATGGACGGGTCGAAGAAAGTGAGTTGCCCATTTGTGGCTCACTTTAAGCTCACTGAGGAGCAGTGTCCATCTATCGAGGACGAAAAAGAAGATATGGAGCGGGTTCCATATGCCTCAGCTGTGAAAAGTCTTATGTATGCTGTGGTGTGTACGAGACCAGACATCACTCATGCAGTTGGCACAGTTAGCAGTTATCTTTCAAATCCTAGAAGGCTACATTGGGGTACGGTCAAGTGGATTCTACGATACCTTCAGGGCACTGCCGATTGGAGACTTTCTTTTGGTGGTGACGAGCCGAAGCTGGCCGGATATACCGACGCTGATATGGCTGGAGATGTAGTCACGAGGTGATCGACTTCGGGCTATGTAATGATGTTTTCTGGTGGAGCGGTATCGTAACAGTCGCGATTACAGAAGTGTGTTGCCTTGTCGACGACAGAGGCAAAGTATATTACGGCGACGGGGGCTTGTAAGGAGTTACTGTGGATGAAAATAATGTTACAAAAAATGGGGCTGAAGCAAGAGCAATATACTTTGCTTTGTGACAGTCAGAGTGCTATTCACCTTGTGAAGAATCAGATCTTTCATAGCCGATCCAAGCACATCGAGACTCGGTATCATTGGATACGGGATGTGGTTGAGAGGAAGGACACGGAGCTTAAGAAGGTTCATACAGATGATAAGGAGCAGATATGTTCACCAAGATTCTACCAAAGGAAAAGTTTGAGTTCTGCTGGCAGATCGTCGGGATGACGACCTCTTCCACATAGTTGTGAAGGGGGAGAAATGTTGGAGTGGGTGGTGTTCCCAACCTATGTGGAGAAGATCCCGGAGTGCGACGAGCGCTGTCTGTATGTCAGAGAAGCTCGGGGAGGTGACGAGGCCATTCGGAGATGAAGAAGAAGCTCGGGAGCTACCATAGTACATTCTGGAATGGGGGAGGCAGAGTTCTGGCCGAACTCTATGTCGACGGGTCCAGGCAGATTTTAGGGTATTTTTTATACCGTTGGATCGTATCCTACGGTCCAAGTTTTGTTGCGGATTAGGGGCTTTATACATGGTTTTTCCTAACCCTAATCATAACACAACATTGAGGAAAATAGAGAAAAAAGGAGGCAAGAGTGCCATTGCTACTTTGGAAGAGAAGGAGGATTGAAGGCCGTTTTCGAAGGAGGATCGTGTTCGGGTATTCTCTACTCATCGTCTTTGTTCTTCGTAGCCTTGTAATAAATTATTCTTGCTTCCACGTGTTATGGGGATCCGTATTGGATCGGAAGAAGTTTGTAGAGAGTGTACTCCTTTATTTCATTAGTGTAGGCTTCTCAAGGTTTGGACTCCGATCGTCCCGTGATTTTTTCCCGCAAGGGTTTTCCACGCCAAAAATTCTCTGTGTCTGCATGGATTGTGTCTGGTGTTTGGTTCATGCATTGTATTGCTCGGTTCTCTCGCAGGTGCTCTCTAGTTTGGGGAAAGGTTTTCGCGCTTCTTTCCCAACACATGATGTGTAGAAATTAGAATTGGTTCAAGCCTTACATGAGAATTCTCTTTTAAGACATATGGGCTAATTCAATATCGCACCTCATGGACCAACTCTGGTTCGGGTCACACCTTATTCCCAACAAGTAGTATTAGAGCATATGCAATTACAAAGATTGGCTTCAAAGGTGGCAAGGTGTTGTGGTGTATCTCATTTTTGGAGGAGCGCTCAAACATCGGGTAGGAGGAAAATTCGACAGTCCTATCTATAGGACTGTAGAATTTGCCTACAGTTATGTTAGAAAGGTTTGGAGGGAAGGGATGGTAAAAATTACAAAAAATTGGACTGTCCTGAAGTAATAGACTGCTCTAAGTAAAATATGAAGTACCTATATAATTTTTCTCTCATTAACCCTCCTCTCTACTTCCTCTTGAACCCCTCGAAGCTTTAGAAGACCAGACCTGATGGGTTGGTGCTTGATTTATTTCAAGTACCCTAGCTTAACATATAATATTCTATCCTTCCTTTTCCTTGCAGTTACTTTGGCTTTCAATTTGAAACTAATAGGCTTAATGACTAATTCCCCTTTCTCAGACACAATTATTATCACTTATATTTATGCTGTTCGTTCCCGTTAAATGAATTAAAATATTTTTTCTCTTGTATCTATTTATACTCTTGTTTGCAAAATTAAACTTTTATTCTTATGGTTATTTTTTAAAATTGATAGGTCAAAGCAAATGAGTGGTATTTGGGAGACGAGCAAAAGTTCTACAATTTGTGCTGTATATTTTTTTCATCCAGTATAGTGTTATACTTATTACTGAAACTATCATATTTTTGCACATTTACTTTGTTATATTGTATCTCGTTTTCGGTTGAGCCCTCAAAAAGGAAGTGGGTTCATGGGATGTAGATAATTAAAATTGATTCATGCATAAAATGGAATTGTCATTTTTAGGGCATATGGACCCAGTCTAATATCGCACCTCATAGGCCAACTCCGATTCGGGTTACACCACATTTCCATCAAGTGGTATGAGAGCCCATGGTTACATAGCTAGTTTGAACAGCTCTAATTGGTTCGAGACAGATTGTGTTGAACGTCATGCGTATAATTGGATTATACGGTCTCACTTCTCAATATGGAGTTAGGTGCATCCTCCAGAAGGTGGTCTCGGTGTCAAAAAATTTACAGACGGAAGATGACATATCATACCTAATGTTGGAGTCAACTACACAGATTAACTTCAATGGTGGGTCCGGCATGTCCAAGGTGGAGCAAGACGTTGTGATGGCACACAAATGATAATGTGGATCAATGTGTCGGTTTGCTTATGTTGTCAAAAGGATCGAGATGACAATATATTGAATCTCCTGGGTGCTCGACTGACGGTAACGAGCAAGGCCTCTATAAGGTGGTCTGGGTGTCAAAAAATTTGCAGGCAAAAGCCAACAGATCAGACCTAATGTTGGTGTCAACTATACGGATTGGCTTCAATGATGGGTTCGACACACCCAAGATGGAGTAAGACGTTGTGGTTGGCACACAAATTATGATGTTGATGAACGTGTCAGTTTGATTCTGTGGTTGAATAGATCGAGGTGACAATATGTTGGATCTTCTCGTTCGGTTGGCGATAACGAGCAAGGTGTTCGGCTAGCGAAAACGAGCAAAGGTAGCCAGAGTGTGTTTGCATGCTCGGTCAGCAAAAATGAGCTAAGATGGATATTGTTCGATTGTATCTCATTTTCAGTTGAGCCCTCAAAAAAGGATGACAATGGAGTTTGGTAATTTAGTCCCACATCGGATAGGAGGTGGGATCATGAGATATAGATAATTTGGATTAGTTCAGGCTTTACATGAGAATTCCTTTTTAAGGCATATAAGTCAGTCTAATATCGGACCTCATGGGCCAACTCCAGTTCGGGTCATACCGCGTTCCCAACATATTTTGCTAATAAACATGATTGGATTTTAACGTAACATTTTAGAACAAATTTCTGATGCCCTTTGCATGATGCATCAAAATATTCCATGCTTACAACATTCATGACAGTCATGTAAAGAGTGCTTGTTGCAATTTTATTCAAATACAATGTAGCAAATATCATGGAAAGCATACACAAGGTGTTAAAGTAAATGTCCAAGCGTTGGTATTGGGTGCAGTCGTCACGCTCTGATTCCGTCGAATCGATAGTCGTCCCCCGGACGTGATGCCGTGCGAACCTAATTTGCGATCGCACAAGGCATAGTCATAAGGTAATCCGAAACACGAGATCTAAGAGAGTAAACAGATAAATTGAATCACACATTAAGTAAAGAGAACTTTAATCTTTATTGATAATGGACATCATTTACAGACTCTAGTACAGGACTCATGTCGCGCGGGCTGCAACTTGACAAAATTATAAAAGAGTGCCGATGAGATAGCGGTTCCATACATTGCACACATCCCTCAATATACAACAGAGTATTCCAGTGACCTGCTGGAGGGACGCTGAGCCATCTTTCTTGGACAGTTGAGAGTCTTCCAAAAGTGGAGTTGCAGGAAAAGTCTTCGACGTGCGACCGAAGCTTCAAAATCACAAACGTCGCTGAGCTAGTTGGCGCGTCCTTCCTGGTTCACGGGACCTGTAAAGAGCGAGGATCAGTACGATCACATGTACTGGCAAATGGCTAATTAAAATCTAAGCTCTGAATTTGATTCAAGCAGTTTTATAAACATGTTAGCTAGCTATTTCTGTGATCTTTTTAACCATCCTGATCAATTTGCAAGTTAACATGTTTCGAGACAAGCATATGAAATTGTAAACATTAAGCAGCTATCATATTCATCCCATGTCACATGTATTAGTTAAGCAGTGAAAGGGTGTGAAGGTCACTGGCAATGTCAAGCTATCACGAACTATAACTGGGTTAGATGGTGACCCTTTCGCGACGGGTAGCGAGCCCTGTGCGAAAGTTCCCGAATAACCCAAGCCGATGAAAGGTTGGCGCTTGCTATACTCGTTCCTTCCGAGCTGAATCTATTTCTTGGCCTAGGCAACCGTTCGAGGAAACTACACCTTGTCGACAAGTTGTCCAATGACCGTTTTGCAGAGTCTTGAAAAATGTTATCTCTTTTCTAGAATCTTATCCTTTCTCTTTTAGTTGCAAAACTTAGCCTTTCTTTTGAACTTAATCGATTTACTCACTTAGCCATATCGTTGCAATAAACGTTAATCGATTCATTCATTGTTTTGCATAAGCTAAGTGGAATTGCATAAGAAAGCACGTTTTTTATTTTCAGTACTGGCAGTTTGATAACAAGTGTTTCGTAAAGAATCGTGCCATGATTTCTTTGATTCTACACTATGATGACAAGCATTCATTTAACTTTATATTGATTTTGAAGTAGAGGGTCGAGGTGAAGGGGGTCAGCCACTCGCCTTAGACTTGCTTCAAGCGAGCGACTGGTTGGCTGCGTTGACGTCACCTACACGATCACCTGCAATCGCATAAGCAACTGATTAGAACACTGTGTAATTCAAGGAATTTCGATATGAATACGAAGCTCAAAAATGCAAGTCACGAAAACCTATCAGAAACATTCACAAAAAATGCATTTACGAAAACCAAAGCCAAAGCCAAATCAAGTGCGGCATGAAAACTAGAGCAACGAGAGGTCTCTCCCGACTCAGCCACAGAGCCAATCCTTGAGGCGCAACCCGCTGAATATGGGATTTGGTTCCGAAGAAGCCATTCCATAACGTGGAATGGATCTTAATTCAACCGTTCCCGTTCGATCCACTCGGCCGATTCTGACCTATCGGTCCCGACCGAATCGATAGCGACATTGTTCCTTTCTCGCGTACCACGTGGACGAAAATGGGGTAAGATGTAGGGACGGGGCACTACACCATAACCAACTAATAAAAAGTTTCATCCTTGAAACGTAAGGATAGAACCTACCTCTACAAGAACAATGAAGGAAATTTCTTCTTCATTTCCGATTCAAGCTCCCACATCGACTCTTCGACCGAATGGTTCCTCCAGAGGACGCGGACGCGGACGAGAGGGATCGCTCGATTTTGCAGCAGCTTACCCTTGTATTGTAAGATTTGAATTGGCTCTTCAACGTAGGATAAGTCGGACTTCAGCTCCAGCCGGCCAAAATCTATCACATGGCTAGGATCATACATGTACTTCTGTAACTAAGAGACGTGGAAGACATTGTGTACACCTTCTAGTGCCAGCGGTAGGACAATTTTATAGGCCACATGGGTGACCCGCTCGAGTATTTTGAATGACCCAACGAATCTCGGACTCAACTTTTCTTTCGTGCCGAACCGAGTAACTCCTCGTATGAGCGATACTTTAAGAAATACGTGATCGCCTTCTTGAAACTCGAAGGATCGACGATGAATATCGGCATAACTTTTCTGGCGACTCTGAGCAATCTTTAATCTTTTTCGAATGAGTCAAATTTTTTGCACTGTATGTTCCACTAGTTCCGGGCCGAGAATCTGTCGCTCTTCGACTTCGTCCCAGCAAATGGGTAATCGGCACTTTCGTTCGTACAGGGCTTTATACGGTGCCATTTGGATGCTGGATTGATAGCTATTATTGTATGCAAATTCAACCAGAGGTAGATGAATGTCCCAGCTTGATTTGAAGTCAATTGAGCAGAGTCGTAGCATGTCTTCGATAATCTGATTGACGCACTCCGTTTGGCCATCGGTCTGGGGATGATAGGCTGAGCTAAAGTTCAACTTGGTACCCAGAACCGACTGAAGGCTACTCTAGAATCGCGACATAAACCGTAAATCCCGATCCGAGACGATGGATACTGGAACTCCGTGCAGCCATACTATCTCATCTAGATAAATCTGTGCCAGGCGATCAACGCTCCAAGCAACTTTAATGGCAATGAAGTGCGCTGACTTGGTTAGTCAATCGACGATAACCCAGATGGCATCATTTTTCTGCGAAGTCTTCGGCAGACCAGCAATAAAATCCATGCATACGTGCTCCCACTTCTATTCTGGAATTGCCAGATTCGGCATCTCCTCGCCCGATCTCTGGTGCTCAGCTTTCACCTGCTGACAGGCCATGCATTGCAACACGAAGAGTGCCACATCTCTTTTCATTTCGTGCCACCAGAAGTTTGTACGGAGGTTCTTGTACATCTTCGTGCTACCGGGATGCAAGGTGTACTTTGTATAGTGCGCCTCCGACAATATCTCCTTTCGAAGTTCTGAATTATTCGGAACGCATAGCCTACCATTCAATCGAAGCATTCCGGTTTCGTCTTCCGCAAAGTCGGTCGTCCTACCCGTCGAGATTAGCTCTCGTATTTTCTTCAGGTACGGATCGTCCTTCTGAGCGGTCTTGATCTTTTCTTGCAAGCTCGGCTCTAACTGTAACTTTGCCAACTGCACATTCCTGAATCGGACTCAAAGTCCGATGCCCATCTCTTCTAGGTCGTGTAGCAGTCTACGGTCGATAGATAGTGAGGCAATATACTTCCGACTCAGAGCGTCCGCCACAACATTTTCTTTTTCCGACGTATAGTCAATAGTCAAGTCATAATCTTTGATCAGTTCAAGCCAATGCCTTTGCCGCAAGTTCAGTTCCTTCTGCGTGAATAGATACTTGAGGTTCTTGTGATCCGTATAGATCGTGAATGCCACGCCAAAAAGATAGTGGTGCCATAATTTTAATGCGAACACAATCGCCGCTAACTCTAGGTCATGAGTAGGGTTGTTCCGCTGTATCAGCACACACCCCAAGCCCTGACCGGACGCGTTGCTGAATATCTGGAAACCCTCAGTCCCTTCTGGAAGTGCGAGTATCAGGGCCGAGACGAGCTGTTGCTTTAATTCCTGGAAGGAAGCTTCACAGTCGTCTGACCATTCAAATACGACTCCTTTCTGGGTGGGGCGAGTCAGAGGCGATACGATCTTCGCGAAGTCTTTCATGAAGCGTCGGTAGTATTTCGCTAAGCCAAGGAAACATTGAATCTCGCCGACGGACGTTGGTCGTTTCCAATCGACAACGGCTTCAACTTTTATTGGATCGAATGTGATGCCTTCAACTGAAATGATGTGTCCGAGGAATGCGATGCTGCTCAGCCAAAATTCACATTTGCTTTGCTTCACATACAACTGATTTTCTTGAAGGGTCTGAAGCACGGTCCATAGATGCTCAGTGTATTGCTGCCTATTCTTCGAGTAGACGAGTATATCATCGATAAATACTATTATAAACTTGTCGAGGAATGGTCGGAACACCCAATTCATCAAATCCATAAAAGTAGCTGGGGCATTCGTTAGGCCGAACGACATTACCAGGAATTCATAATGGCGGTATCGAGTGCGAAAGGCAGACTTCGACACATCGTTCGGCTTGATCTTGAGTTGATGGTAACCCGAGCGCAAATTAATTTTAGAGAACACCGTAGCTCCTTGCAGTTGATCAAACAGATCGTCTATGCGGGGCAGGGGATATTTGTTCCGGATGGTAGCTTTATTTAGCTCACAGTAATTGACACAAAGACGCAGTGAGCCATCATTTTTCTTGACGAACATCACGGGCGCTCCCCATGGCGAGACGCTCGGTTGTATGAATCCCTTGTCGAACAACTCTTGCAACTGTACTTTGAGTTCTTTAAGCTCTACAGGGGACATTCTGTACAGGGCTTTCGAGATCGGTCGGGTATCAAGAAATGTATCAATAGTGAACTCAATCTCTCGATTGGGCGGCATGTCGGGCAGTTCGTCCGATAACACATATGAAAATTCTGCCACAACGTTGGTCTGACCCGCGTTTGCACCATCTTGTCGCATATCTCGAACGGACGATAGATAGCCTTCGTACCCGAAATACAGCATCCATCGAGCAGATATTACGGAGATCACCATGCAGGTCAACGATGCCTCGCCACATAAATAGCAGAATTCAGGCACTCCAGGTATGCGGAATGTGACCTTCTTTTCAGCACAGTCGTAGTCCTTAATATCTAGAACTATCGCATCAAGACTGATCTTTTGACCACCTATACAGATGATTCCGTCTCCGCAGACTAAATTTGCAAGTAGTGGCATGCCCGACGGTACGTTAACAGTAAGATCGAGACCCAGCGGTGTCAGAGGAAATTTGTGCTCGACAGTGAAGTCCGCCGATATAAAACTATGCGTCGCACCTGAATCAAACAATACACGAGCATGTTTATTATTGAATTGCAGTATACCTGTCACGACTATGTCAGATGTGAATGCTTCATCTCTAGTCATGACGTAGATGCGACCCTGAGCTTTGAGGCGATGGTCTTGGCCACTCTATTTTGTGGTCTGTGAAGCCCAAGGTGCTTGGCCTCGGTTCTGATGATGTTGTTATGGGCGCTGGTTCGGCTTCTCCGGGCAGTTGCGTGTAATGTGGTCCATTCGGCCACAACCGAAGCATGCTCCGTTCTTCAATCGACACTCGTTGGCCATGTGCCCCTCTTTGTGGCAAAAATTATAGACTATTCGATCCATCGTCTGGTTGTTGCCTCCGTTGCCGTGATTTTGACGCTTGTCCATATTGTTGCCTTTCGCATTACTAGGGCATTTGTTATTAAAGTGAACAGCGCCAGTAGTAGGAGGATACTCGGACTCCAGATGGAGGACATGGTTGACTGCCTCGCCTATGGTTTTGTATTTATGCACCGAGACATGAGCACGAATAGTGGAACACAGGCCTACTTCGAATCGTCGAGCTTGACTTGCAGTTGTAGGTAGATATGGTCCAGCAAATTTGGCCAGTTTGTTAAATTCGACCGTATATTATCGTACTGTCATATTCCCTTACCTCAACTGCATAAATTTGTTTTCTTTTTCCTATCGTACGGCTGCAGAAAGATATTTAGTCTCGAACGCATTTCTGAATGTGGCCCATGAGATCGCCGCCGTCCCGTCTTTACGTCAAATTGTTCGCTTCTGTATGGCCCACCAATCGTGCGCGTTCATTCAAAGTAGAAGTTGAGCACACACAACTTTCTTCGAGTCTTTGACACCCAGAAGCTTAAACTTATCTTCCAGCTCCTCCAACCAGTCGATCGCCATGGAGGGATCTTCTGTGCCATTGAAGGAAGTGCGTCAGCTTTTCGGTCGAAGTTAGAACTTCTCGATGCCGCAGGTGAGAGCACGGGCGCCTCTGATTTAGCTTCATTGGATCGAACTGCAGGCTCGGTCATGGCAGGCATCATCGTTGAATTATTGTTGGCTACGACCGATTGTACGATTTGTTGGAGTGTATTCAGCTGCTGCTGCTGCAGCTTGAATTAAGCCTAGAACCGATTCTCGAATTAGGTCTGACGAGCCTTCGCCTGCTGACGATGGAGCTCATTTTGGCATTGCTGTATTTCGAGCATCTATTGCATCAGGTCACCGGAGGATCCGACTATGGTAGGCTTCATCCCCGTTGGGTTGACGGAGTGCTCGGGTCTGAAAATACTCGAGCTGTTGGAAGCGCTCGTCTCGTCCACTGTCCAAGCTCCTGCAACTGCAGGGGAAAGAAAGACAACTCTCGTTAGTTTCAGAAATGTCCTGGGTTCAGCGTATGGAACAACTCATCGACACGAGGTCAACGGTTTGAGACTAGATACTCGACACTAGAGGCCAAAGACATAAAGCCGTGCTCTGATACCATTATGTCACGTCCCGATTCTGTCGAATTGATAGTCATCTCCCGGACGTGATGTCGTGCGAACCTAATTTGCGATTGCACAAGGCATAGTCATATGGTAATCCGAAACAAGAGATCTAAGAGAGTAATAGACAAATTGAATCATACATTAAGTAAAGATAACTTTGATCTTTATTGATAATGGACAATATTTGCAGACTCCAATACAGTACTCATGCCGCGTAGGCTACAACTTGACTCAATTACAAAAGAGTGCCGATGAGATAGCCGTTCCATACATTTCACACATCCCTCAATATACAATAGAGTATTCCAGTGACCTGGAATGGAGGGACGCTGAGCCATCTTTCTTGGACAGTTGAGAGTCTTCCAAAAGTGGAGTTGCAGGGGAAGTCTTCGACGCACGGCCGAAGCTTCAAAATCACGAACGTCGCCGAGCTAGTTGGCACGTCCTTCCTAGTTCACGGCACCTGCAAAGAGCAAGGATCAGTACGATCACATGTACTGGCAAATGGCTAATTAAAATCCAAGCTCTGTATTTGATTCAAGCAGTTTTATAAATATGTTAGCTAGCTATTTATGTGATCTTTCTAACCATCCTGATCAATTTGCATGTTAACATGTTTCGAGGCAAGCATATAAAATTATAAACATTAAGCAACTATCATATTCATCCCGTATCACATGCATTAGTTAAGCAGTGAAAGGTTGTGAAGGTCACTGGCAATGTCAAGCCATCACGGACTATAGCTGGGTTAGACGGCGACCCTTTCGCGGCGGGTAGCGAGCCCTGTACGAAAGTTCACAAATAACCCACACCGATGAAAGACTGGCGCTTGCTATACTCGTTCCTCCCAGGTCGAATTGGTTCCTTGCCCTAGACAACCGTTCGAGGAAACTACACCTTTTTGACAAGTTGTCCAATGACCGTTTTGCAGAGTCTTAAAAAATGCTATCTCTTTTCTATAACCTTATCCTTTCTTTTTTAGTTGAAAAACTTAGCCTTTCTTTTGAACTTAGTCGATTTACTCACTTAGCCATATCATTGCGATAAACGTTAATCAATTCATTCATTGTTTTGCATAGGCTGAGTAGAATTGCATAAGAAATCACGTTTTTCAATTTTCAGTACCGGCAGTTTGATAACAAGTGTTTCGTGAAAAATCGTGCCATAATTTCTCTGATTCTACACTATGATGACAAGCATTCATTTAACTTCATATTAATTTTGAAATAGAGGGTCTAGCGAAGGAGGTCAGCCACTCGCCTTAGACTTGCTTCAAGCGAGCGACTGGTTGGCTGCGCTGACGTCGCCTACGCGATCACCTGCAATCGCATAAGCAACTGATTAGAATACTGTGTAATTCAAGGAATTTCAATATGAATACGAAGCTCGAAAATGCAGGTCACAAAAACCCATCGGAAACATTCACGAAAAATGCATTCACGAAAACCAAAACTAAAGCCAAATCAAGTACGACATAAAAACCAGAGCAATGGAAGGTCTCTCCCGACTTATCTGCAGAACCAATCCCTGAGGCACAACCCACTGAATATGGGACTTGGTTCCGAAGAAACCATTCCATAACGTGGAATGGATCTTAATTCAACCGTTCCCGTTCGATCGACTCGACCGATTTCGACCTATCGGTCCCGACTGAATCGATAGCGACAGTGTTCCTTTCTCGCACACCCCATGGACAAAAACGAGGCATGATGTAGGGACGGGGCACTATAGGGGTTCCCAACCAATATAGAGAACACCCCGGAGTGCGACGAGCGTCATCTGTATGTCAGAGAAGCTCGAAAAGTCGAAGGTGACAAAATTTCAGTGTGTATCATAAGCTATTCGAAAAATGCAATTGTAGTATCAGCAGTATATCGGTATTATAGCTTTATCAGTGTACCGAATGTATACATGTTTTGACACAGTTTGTTCCAGAATAGATTCTGACTCAAAGAGGGCATTTTTGGTTTATCGTCGGTATACCAGTATCGGGACTCGGGCTAAATTTTGATTTTTGTATACACCATTGGATCATGATCATCGATCCAATCTTTTCAAGATTTTGGTACTTTAAATAGATCTTTCCTAATCCTAATTCATTATCATCTATTATCACGAGATCGTAAGGAGAGAGTTCTCAAATATTTCAACTTTCTATGAGAGGAAGATAAATATTCGAAGTTTCGGAGATTGATTTGAGGAGTTCTTCATTGGTTCTTCCTCATCATCTTGTCTTCAGTAATTCTTCATCTACTAATTGTAATATATTTTTATCTCCTGAAGTGTTGCGATAATCTGTGTGGATCGGGGAGGAGATTGTAAATGAGTCGGTGTATTTCTTTTATTCCATTAGTGGAGACCTTTTCGGGTTGAACTTTAATCGTCCCATGGTTTTTCCATCTGGGTTTTCTACGTAAATATCTTGGTATTTGCGTTTGGCTTTTGACTTGTGATATTGGCATATTGGTTGTGCATTTTTCTTCGATCCTTGTCAGGTCCTATCGGTTTAGGAAAAAGATTTTTGTATTTAGTTTCCAACAGAGTGGTATCAGAGCCAGGTTGACAGAGTTATGTCAGAGCATAGGTTGCCAGGTGTCAGAGTTTGACAGTCAAACTGAGTAGAAAAGATGGATGCGAAGCCCGTGCGCATAATAAGCCTAAACGGTTTCTATTACCATTATTGGCGGTGCAAGATGAAAATTTTGTTGCTCGACAAGATGTTGCATCTTTCGATATTTGCTTTCCAGAAGCCCAATGGAAAATACAATAAGGACTAAAATTTTGAGCATATACAGGTGTATAGGTATATCAAACAGTTTGTGGATGAGAATGTGTATAATTACATCGTCGATATTGATCACGCAAAGACATTATGAAAGAAACCAAAATCCTTGTATGCGAATAAAATTAGGGTAAACAAATTGTTCCTAATTTGATAAATGATGGATCTTATGTACAAGGATGATTTATCCATTACGAGTCACTTGTGTGAGTTTTATGACGTGATTGACCAGTTATCCTCTATGGAAGTAAAGTTTGACAATGATGTACATGCACTTTGGCTGCTATATACATTGCAAGACTCGTAGGAGACCGTACGAGTGTATATGATCACTTTTGTTCAAGAAGACGTAGTTAGTCTGGAGTTTGCCAAGAGCATGCTGTTGAATAAAGAGATTCAAAAACTCTCAAGGCATGTCATCCACATCCCAATCAGAGGAATTTATTTCAGAGAACCGAAGTAGGAGTAAAAGCAGGGGTCTGAGCAATAGCAGAGAAATGAGCAAAGAAAACTCCAAGAGTCGCTACGAGGAATCCAAGGATAACCATTGTGGAAAGAAGGGCCACATCAAGAGAAAATGTTTCGCTTAAAAAAATAGAGAAGAATGGCGACAAGGGAAAGCAAGTTGAGAACACATCATATATCATCTCATCACATGGAGGTGATGTTATTATTGTAAGTGATGATGTTATTATGAATCTTGAATGCGACAAAAATTTTGGCTGGTGGACTCAGGGACTTCGGTGCACGTATCTCACAACATAGCAATATTTACCACATACACAACAAAAGACTGTGGAGTGTTGAAGATGGCAATAGGAATGTGTCAAAAGATTTTGTTATAGGAGATGTGCATTTAAAGACCAATACATGAGCAACTCTTATCGTCAAAGGTGTTTGTCATGTCCCTAATATTTGTTTTAACCTAGTATCAGTTGAAAGGTTGGATGATGAGGGATTCTTCAATCTCTTTGAGAACTATCAGTAGAAGCTTTCTAGATGTTCATTGGTGATTGCTAGAGGAAGCAAGAAGTTCAGTCTCTATTATATAGAAAGGAGCACACACGAGGCACATGAGGTGAACACAGTCAGTGATGTGTCTCTCGACTTGTGGCACATGCGGCTTAGCTGTATCAGCAAGAAAAGAATTCAAGGTAACCTGATATGATGGTAATATTCTCCCCACTCCATGATCTATATCTAGCAAGTCAAGTCAAGTACCATATAATAATTCACATGTGCAAGTATCAATCTAATATCCTATCAGGAATTCCATAACCACGATACACATGTAAATTCTACATCATAAATTATGTCGGTGTCCTGTGGTCTATCGTGTCAATGAAATACGAATAATGTCATGCCCCGACCCGAAAAATTGCTCGTCATAGCATCGATTTATTCGAATCATCGTCCTCGCTGGGACGTGATGCCATACGAGTCTGGAGTTGCACTCGTACAAGGCAAGATGACAAGTTCTCAAATGGTTATCTTTGATTTGATATTAGCAATAGAAGAAAACAGAGTATACGAAACAATTCTCTTTATTCAATATATGAACTTAGGTTACAAAGGCTTTCAATAGCCCAACTGAAATTGTCAGATTGGCTACAACACTCAAGTTCTCTCTTGTCCATAAAGGATTTTACCGTTCCATACATCATGCCTTCTATATCTTGGCCGCATCAATCATGTTGCAAGTCCGAGCGTCAATGCGATTGCACGCTTCAAACGCTACGACATTCCATGCCTCAGCACGATCAAACAAAGCTCCATCGCGAGCAGACCATTCACTGAACCTGCTAGCAAACTAGGGGGATTAATACTTTTGTCCTCGCTGTACTGATCAAAGACCCACTTAAATAAACCGATATTTATTATATATTGATTCATGCAACATACAATTTAGTTATCTTTCTATGTTCTCCTTAGGATCTGTTTCATGGCATATTTGAAAGTAGTAAGCATGTTATCATGGCAAGCATGTTATTTCGATTCGCATAAGCAAACAGGCAACCAATAGCAATCTCGTATTGTTTTGTGACTTTCTTACCAATACTAACGCACTTGCCCTTGTACCGACGCAAGGTGAATACGCCTCATTCCTTCTCTGTCATGTTATAAGTGTCCTATGCAGGATCTATGTGTTCCTGTACTTTCAATCCGTCTTTCCTTAACTATATGAAGGTCACTGGCTTTAACACCATAATGGACATCAAGGTAAGGTACGAACGGTGACTACTTTAGCCTGGGGTGCTAATTCCATGCCCTGAACAATACTGGTATTTGTGATGGCAAGCCTGTTATGGCTTTAACACCATAATGGACATCAAGGTAAGGTACACCTCCCGAACAATACTGGTATTTGTGATGCTCTATTTCAATGGTAGGTCGCAAGCCTAACATATTGAAATACCCCACATAATATCCATCTTAAATTCCCTTTCTAGATCGAACGGGTTCCGGCAACCGTCTACCACGTTCGAGGGATAACAAAACTTGTGCACAAGTTGTCCGTGACCATACAACGCGTCAAAGTCAAACAACCAAGCAATTCACCTACCTCTATTTCCAATAGAATAATGCCCCAACTTAATATTCATCAACGAACGCCCCAAGGGCCATAAACATTTCGAAGGCACCAGCCACATTCGACAGTTCTGCCACATTCGTGCCATAACTATTCTCTTATTCAATGAAGCCATCTTTCATAAGTCTTGTACACGTATGCACGCTTTGATATAGTTATTCGACATTCAATTGTGTCATGCATTCGATGCACGTCTCGATTCAGTATTTCCATGTTCTACGCCTTAGTGTTCAATGCGTTAGACTTATGTTCCTTTCCTCCGACTCGTGCTACTGAGGCACGCCACGATAGGGTATCCAATGTTCTATAGCTCATGTACTGAGGCACTCGTGCCGATATAGTCTTTCAATGTTCTAGCATACTAACTCGTGCACGGGGTCACGAATGACTTGTGTGTTGAGGCACTCGTCGATACAGTTATCCCATGTTCTTATGACTTGCGCACCGAGGCGCTCACCTTTGCGATATTCAATGTTCAATAGCGACTCGCACATTAGATGTACGTTTCATTTAAATTGTTCTATCTAGTATTCGACACGCACTATGTTCATTTCTCGATCGAGCCACGCCCGTAGTCTCGATAGGTTAACTTAGCATACAATGATATATTTTACTTAGGCATGAAGGAGTAGGAAAGAGAAGTCAAATCCCCTACCTTAAGCCGATACGCCTTGTCGTTTCACCAAACCGATGTAGCTCGATTTTATATCTTGGTTGCACGGCCAACTCTTCTGACTTAGCCATTCGAGCATTTTGTGCTACGTTGAATTATCCAAGCGATTTGGCCTACCGTGCCTATGCTTCATTCCGTAGCAAGGCGATGATTTGGTTTTGCGGACACCATTGCAAATAAGGCAAAATGTTGACCTCTTATATTTCAGCGTAAACGTATAGTCTGCACACGAAACCAACTAAAATCAATACTTGTCTGAATCGGACTAATGCCTTACGTTGATTCGATTTCTTAGAATCTTCGAACCAACTCAATGCTTTCTCTCGGGCCAACTTAACACTTGCATCGAACTTACTCGATGCATTCCTCGGGTCAAAGTAACTCTTTGCATCGATCTGACTCGATGCATTTCTCGGGACAAGGTAACTCTTATATCGATTCGCATCTATACCTAATCGGGTCAATGCGACTCTTCGAGTCAACGACTTAGCATAATGCACCGTACGGAATGGGGCATTTTATAATATACCACTCAAAACAAGGTTCGTCCTCGAACCGAAACCAACACTCAATTCCAAGTATTTCTCTAGATCGTTTCACGATCTCGTCAACTATCGTTGTTTCGTTTCAAACACTCGTGCAAGCTTTCATTAACTTTCAGCCTTTTCTGTAGCTCAATTTGAATTCAGTATACAACTTGATTTGGATCGTACACCTATTCAAGGCTCCCCAAAAATATGTGTATTTCAGCCAAGCCCAGTGGTAGAAAATTAGAACAAAGCTGACAGGTAAATTTCAATCCTATGCATGTCATCTCGTACTCCCGATCAGACTTATCTTTAGCGGCTGTTATCAAAATTTTATGGCATCTATATATTCGATACATACATGATTCATTCAATAAAGTCACTGCATGCGACGCGATTCAAAATTGCATTTCTCGTTTCGTAAGTTTTGTATGGACCATCAATTCTATGCATCGCGTCGAGCTATCGCACATCCGATCGCAATGATCCTTCGCAATGCCTTGCGTTCGCTGTCCAACAATTTTCGAAGTCTGGCTATGTAACTCATCTCGATACGATTTCCTTTGTTGACTTGCAAATACATCAACATTCAGGGTTACGCCCGCTAGGTCATTTAACTAAACACCATGCTTAATTTCTTCCGACGCAATTTTAAATTAACGATGCACAAAGGCAATGGTCCTTCCGACACAATCGTTTAACAATGTTCATAGGTAACGAACTTTCCAACCATAAAGTTTAACTCAAGTCGACCGTGCTCAAAGGCTACAATCATTCCGACACAAAGGTCTTTACGATGCATCTTATGTTCGATTCCTATCGAGTAGGAATTCACTAGCCAAATTTCCAACTTGTCCGTCTCGCAACATTGAATATAAGTTCGATTTTCGCAAGCTCAATTGTAACGTAAATCCAAATCTAACGACATAACATGAATCCAAATCAACATGCACCGCATTATATTTGTTACCGATGCAATTTTATATGCGATATCGCATGGGTTATCTTATGGTCTGCAACATTCAATTTAATTTGACGGTCAAGTCTTCTAGGGTCAGCTTCCCCGAAACTATGCTCGATAGTTGTGGATCATTAACGAAGGATTGTTACTACGAACCATGCTATATTATTTTGGAGCCAAATCACGTTCCGATAATTTCTATGCGACTACCCAATTCCGGACAAAACTATTTCTATCGGCGCAACTGATGCGCAACTATCCTCCGAGTAAAGTCATGCACTACTATCGATAATTCTGTATTTCATGAAACATTTACTCATATTGAGTTCGAGTCATTCTACCCGCGATCGACACCCGAGATGTTATACGCATCGAAATAATCGTCGATGACTTTATAGTCTCACCTTGATCAATCACAAAGTTTACAATCAACCAGTTCGATATTTTCGTATTGCTATTTTCGAAAATGTATCGTAGGCCTACCCTATTTTGTATTCTCACATCGTGCTTACGTTTTCTTGCGTATCGATTTTGATAGGTCATATCAATTTCGATAACACGAGGGTCAACTTTGAACCTTCATCAACGTCGACTTAAGTTCGTATTGTATACATCAAAGTTCACTACAAACTTTTCCATACGCATCAACTCGTTTCCGATTTGCCCCATCCCATTATACTTTGATCGCTTAACCGAGTTACCGATTATCCAACATCGAACCCTCGAGTTAGATAATCATGTCCTCTAAGTTTTGCGTGTTTCATTCGTACTCAAATGAGTTTCGTTGCAATGTAACCAACTATCTTTTAGGCACTATTTACCCACATCAACCAACTCTTCACCGAAGTTGCACATCGTGCGATCCGATTATAATTCGCATCGCCCAACATTTCTATAGAGATCGCAAGTCGTGCAATTTGAATACAATTTTGCCTCGCCCAACAATTATATCGAGATTGCAAGTCATGCGATTCGATTACAATTTGTCTCACCCAACATTTCTATCGACATTTATATCGAGATCGCAAGTCGTATGACTCGTTTATAAGTTCAATCATATCCTGTCGATCCGATTATTACATCAAGGTATAATCCTTTCGTTAGTCTTGGTCGTTCGACCGACTTACAAATTTTTGTCCGACGTATCATTCATTGATACGAGTCCCCGCCCTATCGTTCCAACCGATTATTGAAGAACACTTGCATCAACATGCCGTCATACAAATTTTCAATCGAGTCTCGGTACTCTCCCGTCTATTGCGGACAAACCTTTCGAAATTTATGCAATGTGTCGATGGAATCCATCGCACAAGTGGTATAGCATATACCACTCAGAATCGAGTCATTCATCGCAAACGTGGTATGGCATATACCACTTGAAAATCATGTTATTTCCCTCGCATCATACTCTGTATGAACCAATAATCTATTCCGACTCACGATTTTCGCAGTGATCATGTCGATCACAACCGTAACTTTTGATTAATCAAAATTTGACATAATTTGACCAATGTATTCATTTGCCAACACAAGTTTGTTGTGCAACCTAACGATTCATTCTATCAATTTATGATTTCAGTTCCTCCCATGCGTTGCACCTCGTGCAGCAATTTATTTTCCGTATCCGTTACACATTATGTAAAATTTATTTGACATCATTTCTGACATCCGTTGTATCTCGTACAACGATTAATTTTGGATGTCCAAAGCCAATGCTCGAATCTGTTCAACACAGTCGATATCAACTTTTATTTTTATTGCAACACATCATTCACAATGAACTCGTTGCAATTGATGCAGCAATATCCCACGATTTTCATTGCATCGATGCAACCAACATTTCTTATATCGACTATTGCATTAAAACAACAAGCATTTCGATTCATATTTCTCAACTTG
Source organism: Iris pallida (assembly GCA_029216955.1). Taxonomy (NCBI): domain Eukaryota; kingdom Viridiplantae; phylum Streptophyta; class Magnoliopsida; order Asparagales; family Iridaceae; genus Iris; species Iris pallida. The sequence goes on along the minus strand of JANAVB010000105.1, from coordinate 26,033 downwards.
TTGTACTTACAGCAATAATTATTTCACGGCTTGTTGTATTCGATGCAACAAGTATTTTGTGACTTTCTTAGCAAACATCATGTAATTTCCAAAACACAGGCAGCAAAATGACACGATTTGTATTAAACTTATTGTATGGAACATCCAGTGCGACATCGAGTAGAGTCAAGAGTGATTCAATTGGTGGTGGGTAACTCTTTGGAATTGAAATGAAGCAAGCGTCCTGAGAAAATTGAGCCTAGAGCTCTGATACCAATTTGTCACGCCCTGACCCAAAAAATTGCTCGTCCTCGCATCGATTTATTCGAATCATCGTCCTCGCTGGGACGTGATATCGTACGAGTCTGGAGTTACACTCGTACAAGACAAGATGACAAGTTCTCAAATGCCTATATTTGATTTGATATTAGCAATAGAAGAAGAAAAAGAGTATACAAAACAATTCTCTTTATTCAATATATGAACTTAGGTTACAAAGGCTTTCAATAGTCCAACTGAAAGTGCCAGATTGGCTACAACACTCAAGTTCTCTCTTGCCCACAAAGGATTTCACCGTTCCATACATCATACCTTCTATATCTCGGCCGCATCAATCATGTTGTAAGTCCGAGCGTCAATGCGATCGCACGCTTCAAACGCTACGACATTCCATGCCTCAACACGATCAAGCGAAGCTCTGCCGCGAGCAGACCATTCCCTGAATCTGCTAGCAAACTAGTAGGAGATTAGTACTTTCGTCCTGTTTATACTGATCAAAGATCCACTTAAATAAATTGACATTTGTTACGTATTGATTCATGCAACATACAATTTAGTTATCTTTCTATGTTCTCCTTAGGATCTATTTCATGGCATATTTGAAAGTAGTAAGCATGTTATCATGACAAGCATGTTATTTCGATTCGCATAAGCAAACAGGCAACCAATAGAAATCTCGTGTTGTTTCGTGACTTTCTTACCAATACTAACGCACTCGCCCTTGCACCGACGTAAGGTGAATATGCCTTATTCCTTCCCTGTCATGTTATAAGTGTTCTATACAGGATCTACGTGTTCCCGCACTTTCAATCCGTCGTTCCTTAACTATATAAAGGTCATTGGCTTTAACACCATAATGGACATCAAGGTACGAATGGTGACTACTTCAGCCAGGCATGCTAATTCCATACCCTGAAGTACTCCTCCTAAACAATACCGATATTTGTGATGCCCTATTTCAATGGTAGGTCGCAAGCCTAACAGATTGAAATACCCCACATAATACCCATTTCAAATTCCCTTTCTAGATCGAACGGGTTCCGGCAACCGTCTACCACGTTCGAGGGATAACAAAACTTGTGCATAAGTTATCCGTGACCATGCAACGCGTCAAAGTCATACAACCAAGCAATTCGCCTATCTCTATTTCCTTTGGCACAATGCCCCAACTCAATGTTCATCAACGAACGCTCCAAGGGCCATAAACATTTCGAAGGCACCATGCCACATTTGACAGTTCTGCCATATTCGTGCCACAACTGTTCTCTTCTTCAACGAAGCCATCTTTCATAAGTCTTGTACACATACGCACGCTTTGATATAGTTATTTGACATTCAATTGTCTCGTGCATTCGATGCACGTCTCGATTCAGTATTTCCATGTTCTACGCCTTAGTGTTCAATGCGTTAGACTTATGTTCCTTCCCTCCGACTCATGCTACTAAGGCACGCCTCGATAGGGTATCTAATGTTCTATAGCTCGTGCACTGAGGCACTCGCGCCGATATAGTCTTTCAATGTTCTTGCATACTAACTCGTGCACAGGGGCACGAATGACTTGTGCGTTGAGGCACTCGTCGATACAGTTATCCCATGTTCTTATGGATTGTGCACCGAGGCGCTCGCCTTTGCGATATTTAATGTTCAATAGCGACTCGTACATTTGATGTATGTTTTATTTTAATTGTTCTATCTAGTGTTCGACATGCACTATGTTCATCTCTCGATCGAGCCACGCCCATGGTCTCGATAGGTTAACTTAGCATACAATGATATATTTTACTTAGGTATGAAGGAGTAGGAAAGAGAAGTCAAAGCCCCCCACCTTAATCCGATATGCCTTGTTGTTTCACCGAGCCGATATGGCTCGATTTTATATCTTGGTTGCACGACCAACTCTTCTGACTTAGCCATTCGAGCACTTCGTGCTACGTTAAATTATCCAAGCGATTTAGCCTACCGTGCCTATGCTTCATTCTGTAGCAAGGCGACGATTTGGTTTTGAGGACACCATTGCAAATAAGACAAAATGTTGACCTCTTATATTTTAGCGTAAACGTATAGCCTGCACACGAAACCAACTAAAATTAATACTTGTCTGAATCAGACTAATGCCTTGCGTTGATTCGATTTCTTAGAATCTTTGAACCGACTCAATGTTTTCTCTCGGCCAACTTAACACTTGCATCGAACTAACTCGATACATTCCTGGGGTCAACGTAACTCTTTGCATCGATTTGACTCCATGCATTTCTCGGGACAAGGTAACTCTTGTATCGATTCGCATCGATACCTAATCGGGTCAATACGACTCTTCGAGTCAACGACTCAGCATAATATACCATACAGAGTGAGGCATTACAAATATCATAATCACCATGCCTTGTGTCGATACTCGATATATATATGATGAGACTTGTTGAACAGGAAATGATTCCGTGGTTGAAGTCTACAAAATTGAAGAGGTGAACGCACTACATGGCTAGAAAGTAGAATATGGTGTCTCGATCATTCGGACGTATACGGTTGAATAAAGGTAAAAACTATTATTGGTGCTTCTTATTTTATAACTTTCACTGATGATTATTATAGGGAAGTTTAGATCTATGATATAAAGATCAAGGATCAGGTGCTGCTAATTATCAAGGAGTTTCAGGCCTCCATTGAAAGGGACATGGACAATAAGTTAAAGTGTGTTCGGTCTGACAATGGCGATTAATATATTGGTCTCTTTGTGTCACCCCCAGTTTTTAGAAATAGGGATATTTTTGTCATTTTTCATTTTTGAATATTTTTGAAATTATTTATTTATTTATAATATTATTTTGGGGTTATTTGAGTCGGGTTCGAATTTCAGCTCAATCCGACTTGTAAAGGGGACCCGGGGTAGTTTTGACTCTAGTGGGACCCACACAATAGTTAGCCATGGCCCACATGATATTAATTTTTAGTTAGTGGTTAGACTAATTATTATGGATAGGGTTTGGTTAGATTAGAGTTTTTAGAATGACTAACATAGCCCTGACTTAAATCCTTTCCTAATATTTAATTAAATAGGCTAGTGGGGGGTATTTTAGACTTTACAAATAGGGGGAAATCAGCCCATACTTGGCCGGCCCTAGCTAGGGAGTGGAGAGAGACTTATGTTATTTTTTCCACTTCATTTTCCTCTCTCTAGTTCTTCTCCAAATTTCTAGAGAGAGTTTCCATTCATTTCTCCACCAAATCTCTTCATTTTTCCACCCAACCTTCTTCTTTCCTTCTCTACTCAAGCCAAGGAGGAAGCTAGCCAAGTTTGGGAGGAGTCGGAGCTCGTTCGTGTCCATTTGGGATTCCTACGTGTCGGTGTCGCATGGGGAAGCTTTTTCTTCGATCTGATCTACCGGGAGGTATAAATCCCTTCTCCTTCTCACTTTTCTCATGCATTTAGGTTGAGTTTGACCCATAGAATGACCTCCATTGTTGTATCTCCATTTGTGTCCATTTTGTGTCCATTTGGAGGTCATATGAGTGTCCTTGTGTTGTGGTATTGTGTCCTAGTGGGAAAAATCCCTATTGGACACATGTATTTTATCATATATTTTTTAAATAATTTATTAGAGTTTTAATCTCAGTTTTTATGTTGTTTAGAGATTTTGTTCTTTTGGTATCATAGTGTATCATATTCTAGTTACCTATATATTGTATATTTTTTTTTGTATATATATTTTGTATATATATATATATATATATATATATATATATATATATATATATATATATATATTTATATATATATATATATATATATATATATATATATATATATATATATATATATATATATATATATATATATATATATATGGGTTAGATATATGTTATTCTCTGTATATATATGTATATATATTTGGCTTATATATATATGTTTATATATTATGGTGTGTTATGTGTGTATATCTATTTGTGTTCATGAATGGGGGATGAGGGTTCGGCCAAGAGAGGATTAGAGTTGAATGTTGTAGAGTGTGTATGTGTGTTGTATGGAAGGTGTTTGAGAGTTTGTTGTAAGAGAGTATAGAGGGATGTGTGAGAGATAGAGAGTGATGTTAGAGGGGGGAACAGCTACTGACAGCAGCTATACCAGCACCACTTAGCAGTTCTTTACTGTCCCTAAACAGCCCTCAACTTGTCCCCCATATCAGCCCTATAGTTCAGCCAACATAGCCCCTCAAAACAGCCCCTTATAGCTGTCCTTAACAGTCCATAACAGCCCCCATATAGCAGTCTTAGACCAGCCCTTTAACTCAACCATATCAGCCAACTAGTTCCCCATTTGGACAGCCTTAGGAGCAGTCCCAAACACCCACAACACAGCCCCCTTAAACCACCCAATATCAGTCCCTAACATGCCCACAAAACAGCCCATTTGCACCTTCAATTCAATCCATTACCTGTCCTAAAATAACACCTAAACGGCCCTCTTAACCATCTACATTCAGTCCACATTTTCCCATGTGTTAGCCCCCTACACAGCCAACACATCAGCCTCTTACCTGTCCTAAAACACCCCATAGCAGTCCACCAAAATTAGCCATTAAACCACCCATACACTGCCCATCATCAGTCCCAAACACAGCCCAAAACAGCCCCTTAAACCAGCTATATGCTGTCCAAAAATCAGTCCATTTGATGTCCCATTACCTGTCCATTTGCACCCCCAAAACAGTCCCATACATGTCCTATAAACCATACCAATCCAGGCCTTAATAGCCCTCACAAATCAGTCCCTTACCAACCTATTTAGTAGCCCCAAACCTGTCATTTAAGGTCCCCCCCAATCTAGCCTACATAGCTGTCCTATATTCATGTAACACCCTGTTTTCTGAAATTGGGGATTTTTGAAAAATTTATTATTTTTATTATTTATTAGTGGTATTTTAGTCATGGTATGATTTTCTGGTGATTTTAGTTAGATTAAACCATTTTCTAAGTCATGCTAAGTCATGACTTATGACTTTGTGATTTTGGTTAGTATAACTTAGTGTAAACCCTAGTTTTCTCTAACCTAGAAGTTGCCATGACCATGATAGCTTAGCCATAGGCTTAGAATATCAAATTTGGGTTTTTTGACCAAAAGGGTATTTTGGTAATTTTCTAGATTTAATTTGTGATTATGTGATTTTAATATTATTTAATACTTGGTAGGTCTCATGATTAGTTCCTAACCTATCCTACCCTAAACTAGTAGTTAGCCCCTAACCTAGAATCATTAGGGTGATGTTTAGGTCATGGGTTAAAGTAGATAATATCTAGATATTTGCTTTATGGATATTTTGCACAAAACATGCAAAATATCACAACCCCTTTACCAAAAGTCCATGACTTAACCTAGAAGGAAGCCAAGGACACCCCCCCCCCATGTCTTGGCCGGCCAAGGGGTACCCCCCTAGCTGGTACACACTCCTATATAACCCCTTGGATTAATTCATGAAGAAATTACATGAAATTTAATCCACAAAAATTCCCTTTCCTTTCAACTTTCATAACTTGAGCTATTTTGATCCAAATTGACTCTAGTCTTTTGCATTGGAACCCTACAACATCTAGGGAGCTAAGGGAAGCAAGAAATCTAGAATTTGGGAGCTTGGGCATCGTCGAGTTCGAGATCACAACACCCTCTTTTCATTGATTTTCCTTGGAATTTCACCAATAGGTAAATATGTCCAAACCTAGTCTAATTCCTGTTTTTATTTCATAAATGCATTCATATAGGGATAACAATACTGTGGGTAAAGTTTGGTGGGATTTTGATGTGATTTGGTGTCCGTATCGGACACGTATCATGGGTTTAATATAGGTGTTTGGTTGAATGCCTCAAAGGAGAGGACTTCCAGTTTTTACAAAACTTTTTATACAAAAACCTAGTCCTAGGTTTCCTAACCCTAACCCTAGTCTTCTGCACTCAAACCAATGCGGTGTCCGTGTCCAAATTGGACGCGAACCCGACAGGACACACTGTGCACAAGTGCACAGTAATGCCCTGCTACCCGACACCTAGTGTGCACAGCACAGACTACTTGGACACGTGTAACTCGACACAGACGAGGGGGCATTGTCTGCGAACATGCCCCCAAAGTCTCGTGTGGTGTCGTGTCGTGTCGAGTGAGAAAACTCACTCGCACTGGACACGCACTGGTCACGCACACACGCACAGACACCAACTTCGAGTGTCTCGTGTCGCACGGACACGACACGATGACACCTCGTAGTGACACGAGAGTGTAGCCCTATACGTGGCGTACACGTGGACACGAGCACGTGGTGCTTCGTGTCCTGTGTCGTGTGTACGACGCGTGTAACCGCGTGCACGACGTAGTCGTAACACGCGTGTATCAGTCGTGTTTTCACGACTGATACGCTGTTAGTTCTGTGTCCACGCGTGTCGTGGACACGTGTCAGGCTGTGGGATGTGTAGCCCTATGTGTGGGCTACACGTATGCACGACCACGAGACGTGTCGTGTCTCGTGGTGTGTCCACGAGTGCGTGGAATGCGTGCACGACGCTGTTTTCGTGTGCACGTATCAGTGCTTACCCGATGGACTGTTTTGGGTGTTTGGACACGTAAAAACGTGTCGTGGTGTCGTGTCAGTGTCTTGGGATCCTAGAGTATCTATGGGGTGTCAGTTACCAACCCTTGGTTGGGAGTCTTAGCTCGATTTAGTATGGGTAATTCGATTTTCCCCATTTCAGTGCACTGTGCACAGTTCACAGTTTTGGTTTATTTCCAGTTTTTGGAAATCGAATTTCGATTCGATTTTGTTTATGTTTAATACATTAGACTAGTGTATTTTAGTGTGTAGATGTGAAGTGCATAGGTATTTGTGAGGGTAGGTCGAATTTGGGGAGATTTGGTTGTGTGTGTGTGAAGTTATATGTATATACATATATGTATGTATATGTGTTATGTATGTGTGTGTGTGGTTCTGGATTGGTTCCAGAATTCCTGGAACAAAACCCCTCCTTCTCACTGTCTTTCATTCCCTCTCTCTCATTCAGTCTCTCTCTCTTCTTCCCTCTCTATATATATATTATATATATATATGAGTTATATATATATATAGGTATATATATATATATATTGATATATATATATATATATTTGTATTAGTTTTCATATATTGATTATATATATATATATGTATGTGGGTTTGTATTGTATATAGTATCCATATATGGGTATATGGGTAGTAGATAGATATATATCTATATATAGATATATACATATATATATGATTTCTAGTATAGGTTTATGTGAAACCTATGACACTGGCCTATGGCCTAGGATTATTGGCCTATGGTTGGGGCTAGCCCTAATGACCCAAAAACCCATGTTGACCCTTGTTGACTGAAAGTTGACCAAAGTCAACTTTAGGGCAAAGTTGACCTAGATCACCTAGAAATGACTAGGAATGACCTAAATCAACTAGTTTGACTAGTTTGACTAAAACCCTAACTAGTTTGACTAGTATTGACTTAACCTTGACTAGTTTGACTTTAGAGTTGACCAGAGTTGACCAAGAGTTGACTTTTGACCAGATTGACCTAGAATCATGTAGTTTGCATAGTAGACTTCATATTTACTATTTAGAACACATTGTGACTTGTGTTGCTCTGATCAGGAGCCAGACACCTCTCCTCAGACTGCATATTCTCTACAGACATTCATACAGCAGGCGAGTACATTCTCTGACCGTTTTATACTTGTTCAGGCTTTACTTCTCGCTCTAGATTACTTTACTTATTGCTGTCACGTTGGTAACACGGATTGGTACTATATGGATCTTTACATGAGATGTTATCCCCCTCGGGAGCATCGGGTACTTCATGTTATGTGTGTTTCACTATCATCATGTACTCCTATGCTTTCATTATTCATGTACACTCATGTGATCATGTACTCTCATGTTTACTGAGCTCTCATGTATACTATCATGTGCACCCTTTTATGGGCCCCATGTGATATCATGTACAATAACGTAACTTGTATAGATCCTTGTGTATTGATTGGGGTACGGGGGAGTAGAAGTGGACATGTGAATAATTCCAAAGTAGTGTAGTCATGTACAAACTCAGTAGTATAGTCATGTATAAATTCTAGCCATTCACATGCCTATCTTGTGCTCTACATCACTAGTCACTACAGTTCTCTATATACAGTAGATATTTCATTACAGCTATCTCTTTTACAGCGTATATTTCCTTTCAGCAGTTTATGTATCTTACTCTATTGCCTGTATCGTATTTCCTAACCTGATATGCACTGCGTGAGATGTATTGTGCTCGTTCCCGTCCTGATTGGACCTGTTGAAAATATTACAGAGGATGAGGATGAGGCCCTGGTGTCTACCTATTATGGAGCAGGACTAGATGATACTTGTATTGAGGACCCTCAGCAGGTTCCACCTACAGCTGAGGAGGATGTTCCAGTAGTCTAGACCAGTTTAGTCTAGGCAGTCTTTTCTATATTTACTTTTTGTCTCACATTCTGTGTTGTATTTTGAGATGTGGAGATGTATAGACTCTTAGACTTATTGTATTATGAGTTAACATTCTGGATGTTATGTATCTTAGACACTTAGTCTTATTTCATCTATGCTATGGTTCTCTTTGAGTTACTATCTATCTGTTCTTCGTTCTTCTACCCTAGATGTGATTGAGATTGTTTTCTATTTGTCACCTCCATTCGGAGAGTATAAACTGTACAGGTACCTTATACTGTTAGATGATTTACCTAGGACAGCGTTCTACCGCCGACACTGCGGCGTAGGCTGGACGTACCCACTTCTCGTGCCCTTACTCTAGGGTGCGGGTCGTGACACGTTTTTAGTGGTGGCCCATGCAGGTCGAGTTTATGTAGTGATATTCGAACTAGAGTATCACTACAGCCTGTGATAGGATTAAGGAATAGGCTTAGAGAGAGTGGATACTCAATCACAAGTTAGGAAAAATTTTCATGGATTTGAATCTACTGACTTTGTTCAAATCTATATAATCTATTTCATATTGTCCTTTGATACTATCATCCTTGTACCGTTATTGACTTCCTTATTGATCTGTCTTCAGGATGGTGGAGACACGATCGCAGCGACTCGGTCCAGGTGATACTACTGAGAGGTCTGCCACCTCTCGTCCAGCTCACCAGGACCCGGGGACTGCAGCTCCCCATACTCCAGCTCATGTGGGAGTTTCTGCCCCAGTTGGGGGTGCACCTCTTACTATTCAGGGGGTCATTCCAGCTACTCCAGACATGCCTCCCCCGCAGTTTCGTCAGCCTCAGTTTCAGCCGGAGTATCAGCAGCAGCAGCAGCAGTACCAGCAGCAGTACCAGCAGCAGATGCCATCTGGATATGTGGATGCTGCGCAGATGTTTTCATATTTCCAGCAGTTCCTAGAGTCGCAGCAGACCCAGCAGCAGCGTCAGACGACGGCATTTACAAGAGGCATTGATGATGTCCATCAGCTGGCTACAGCGACGATAGAGAGGTTGGCAGCCCAGCCGCAGGGAGGAGCAGGACCGCCGCGACAGCAGAGGATTCCAGGTATCCAGGACTTCAAGAAGATGAACCCCAGGGACTTCTTGGGAACAGAGGGGATACTTTATGCTGATGACTGGATCGAGCACATTGAGGAGATCTTTCGACTGGCGGAGATACCAGTCGGACTCCAGGTCGAGGCAGCTGCCAGCCAGATGCGGGATCTTGCCCGTACCTGGTATCAGACGGATCCGAGAGTAGGTACTCCAGGGTAGGCATGGGGAGCTTTCAAGGAGCTCTTCAAGGGGAAGTTTTTCCCAGATCAGGCAGTCGGCGCTTTGGAGACACAGTTCGAGAACCTGGTTCAGGGGAACCAGACCGTAGAGGAGTACGCCGGTGAGTTTTGCCGTTTGAGCAGATTCGTGGAGGGCCTTAGCGAGGCAGCGAAGGCGAGGAGGTTCAGGAAGGGCTTGGTCAAGGAAGTCAAGTCCTTGACCAAGAGTGAGAGGAGTGCCACATTTGAGGATATTCTAGCAGGAGCGATGGCGGCTGAGGATGATCTTGAGCTGAAGCTCAAGAGGGGCCGCGACACCCAGGGAGCTGGCAGCAGTGGAGGACAGGCCAAGAGGCCTCATTTTCAGCACCAGCAGCAGAGGCCATTCCAGCAGCAGAGGCCATTCCAGCAAGTGCAGCAGCCGAGGCACCAGCAGCAGGCACCCAGGCAGCAGGTCGTTAGTTGCACTTTCTGCAAGAAGTCGGGACATGGATGGGGTGAGTGCAGGAAGAGGTTGGGCTGGTGCCTAATATGTGGGGCAGCGGACCACCAGCTGAGGGAGTGTTCCCAGTTCACAGGCAGAGTAGCACAGGGAGCAGCACCAGGAGCAGGAGCCAAGGCTCCGGTAGGTCAGCAGCAGAGAGGACCATTACAGCCACAGCAGCAGAGATTTATGCAGTTTCAGCAGCAGGCTGGAAGAGGTCAGCAGGGGCGTGCTTACGCCATGACAGTTGAGGATGCTCAGGCAATTGGTGATGTGCTTGCAGGTTCTGTTCTTCTAAATTCCATTCCCACCTTGCTTCATTATATCTATCTTAAAATCCAATTCCATCTGCTCCTACCTATTCTTTATTAGTGATCAGTTTTGTCCTGGTAGTTCATTTGGTTTTGTCGATTGTTTGTTGTTTCTTTATCTCTTACTTAGGAGTAGGAGTAGGAGTAGCTTTAGCTATTAATATAATTCTTGACTAACTCTTTTGTCAAGAACTTTCCTCTTAAATAAATTAATTTGTGTTATGCCTTTTGACTTAGAGTTGATAGAGTAGCTCTGACCATAGAATGGTGACCCTTTTAGCCTTGTGATTTATTGTTTCCTTACCTTCCTAGTCTATGCCCATGACCAGGACTATGTATCTTCCTTCATCATTCCACCCTTACTTATATCTTATGCTACAAATTTATCCTTAGTTTTACAAGCTTATCCTTTTCGAGCTTGATCATGATATATTTTATTGGGTGCGCACCCACTAACATATTGTCTAATCAGAACCGGCGCATGATGGTCTGATCAACCTATTGCATTTTGGTTCGCCTTTTCATATATTAATCTACGTGGATGTAGACACAGTTAAACTTACCCTAGAATCTTATCCGCAACAGCCTTGATGATTGTTGTTTCCTTACTTTCCCAATTAGGACACCTTATGACCTAAAACTGCTAGCCAATTTTTGGACATGACCCAGTATAGGTCTACTACCCATATTTTGCTTATTTGACCTTGTATGTTGCCTAGGTAGTGGCTTCGTCCCTGATTGTTAGAGGTTTGACCTAGGAGGAGTACGACCATCTAAATTTCGAGGACGAAATTATTTTAAGGTGGGTAGACTTGTAACACCCTGTTTTCTGAAATTGGGGATTTTTGAAAATTTTATTATTTTTATTATTTATTAGTGGTATTTTAGTCATGGTATGATTTTCTGGTGATTTTAGTTAGATTAAACCATTTTCTAAGTCATGCTAAGTCATGACTTATGACTTTGTGATTTTGGTTAGTACAACTTAGTGTAAACCCTAGTTTTCTCTAACCTAGAAGTTGCCATGACCATGATAGCTTAGCCATAGGCTTAGAATATCAAATTTGGGTTTTTTGACCAAAAGGGTATTTTGGTAATTTTCTAGATTTAATTTGTGATTATGTGATTTTAATATTATTTAATACTTGGTAGGTCTCATGATTAGTTCCTAACCTATCCTACCCTAAACTAGTAGTTAGCCCCTAACCTAGAATCATTAGGGTGATGTTTAGGTCATGGGTTAAAGTAGATAATATCTAGATATTTGCTTTATGGATATTTTGCACAAAACATGCAAAATATCACAACCCCTTTACCAAAAGTCCATGACTTAACCTAGAAGGAAGCCAAGGACACCCCCCCCCCATGTCTTGGCCGGCCAAGGGGTACCCCCCTAGCTGGTACACACTCCTATATAACCCCTTGGATTAATTCATGAAGAAATTACATGAAATTTAATCCACAAAAATTCCCTTTCCTTTCAACTTTCATAACTTGAGCTATTTTGATCCAAATTGACTCTAGTCTTTTGCATTGGAACCCTACAACATCTAGGGAGCTAAGAGAAGCAAGAAATCTAGAATTTGGGAGCTTGGGCATCGTCGAGTTCGAGATCACAACACCCTCTTTTCATTAATTTTCCTTGGAATTTCACCAATAGGTAAATATGTCCAAACCTAGTCTAATTCCTGTTTTTATTTCATAAATGCATTCATATAGGGATAACAATACTGTGGGTAAAGTTTGGTGGGATTTTGATGTGATTTGGTGTCCGTATCGGACACGTATCATGGGTTTAATATAGGTGTTTGGTTGAATGCCTCAAAGGAGAGGACTTCCAGTTTTTACAAAACTTTTTATACAAAAACCTAGTCCTAGGTTTCCTAACCCTAACCCTAGTCTTCTGCACTCAAACCAATGCGGTGTCCGTGTCCAAATTGGATGCGAACCCGACAGGACACACTGTGCACAAGTGCACAGTAATGCCCTGCTACCCGACACCTAGTGTGCACAGCACAGACTACTTGGACACGTGTAACTCGACACAGACGAGGGGGCATTGTCTGCGAACATGCCCCCAAAGTCTCGTGTGGTGTCGTGTCGTGTCGAGTGAGAAAACTCACTCGCACTGGACACGCACTGGTCACGCACACACGCACAGACACCAACTTCGAGTGTCTCGTGTCGCACGGACACGACACGATGACACCTCGTAGTGACACGAGAGTGTAGCCCTATACGTGGCGTACACGTGGACACGAGCACGTGGTGCTTCGTGTCCTGTGTCGTGTGTACGACGCGTGTAACCGCGTGCACGACGTAGTCGTAACACGCGTGTATCAGTCGTGTTTTCACGACTGATACGCTGTTAGTTCTGTGTCCACGCGTGTCGTGGACACGTGTCAGGCTGTGGGATGTGTAGCCCTATGTGTGGGCTACACGTATGCACGACCACGAGACGTGTCGTGTCTCGTGGTGTGTCCACGAGTGCGTGGAATGCGTGCACGACGCTGTTTTCGTGTGCACGTATCAGTGCTTACCCGATGGACTGTTTTGGGTGTTTGGACACGTGAAAACGTGTCGTGGTGTCGTGTCAGTGTCTTGGGATCCTAGAGTATCTATGGGGTGTCAGTTACCAACCCTTGGTTGGGAGTCTTAGCTCGATTTAGTATGGGTAATTCGATTTTCCCCATTTCAGTGCACTGTGCACAGTTCACAGTTTTGGTTTATTTCCAGTTTTTGGAAATCGAATTTCGATTCGATTTTGTTTATGTTTAATACATTAGACTAGTGTATTTTAGTGTGTAGATGTGAAGTGCATAGGTATTTGTGAGGGTAGGTCGAATTTGGGGAGATTTGGTTGTGTGTGTGTGAAGTTATATGTATATACATATATGTATGTATATGTGTTATGTATGTGTGTGTGTGGTTCTGGATTGGTTCCAGAATTCCTGGAACAAAACCCCTCCTTCTCACTGTCTTTCATTCCCTCTCTCTCATTCAGTCTCTCTCTCTTCTTCCCTCTCTATATATATATTATATATATATATGAGTTATATATATATATATATAGGTATATATATATATATATATTGATATATATATATATATTTGTATTAGTTTTCATATATTGATTATATATATATATATGTATGTGGGTTTGTATTGTATATAGTATCCATATATGGGTATATGGGTAGTAGATAGATATATATCTATATATAGATATATACATATATATATGATTTCTAGTATAGGTTTATGTGAAACCTATGACACTGGCCTATGGCCTAGGATTATTGGCCTATGGTTGGGGCTAGCCCTAATGACCCAAAAACCCATGTTGACCCTTGTTGACTGAAAGTTGACCAAAGTCAACTTTAGGGCAAAGTTGACCTAGATCACCTAGAAATGACTAGGAATGACCTAAATCAACTAGTTTGACTAGTTTGACTAAAACCCTAACTAGTTTGACTAGTATTGACTTAACCTTGACTAGTTTGACTTTAGAGTTGACCAGAGTTGACCAAGAGTTGACTTTTGACCAGATTGACCTAGAATCATGTAGTTTGCATAGTAGACTTCATATTTACTATTTAGAACACATTGTGACTTGTGTTGCTCTGATCAGGAGCCAGACACCTCTCCTCAGACTGCATATTCTCTACAGACATTCATACAGCAGGCGAGTACATTCTCTGACCGTTTCATACTTGTTCAGGCTTTACTTCTCGCTCTAGATTACTTTACTTGTTGCTGTCACGTTGGTAACACGGATTGGTACTATATGGATCTTTACATGAGATGTTATCCCCCTCGGGAGCATCGGGTACTTCATGTTATGTGTGTTTCACTATCATCATGTACTCCTATGCTTTCATTATTCATGTACACTCATGTGATCATGTACTCTCATGTTTACTGAGCTCTCATGTATACTATCATGTGCACCCTTTTATGGGCCCCATGTGATATCATGTACAATAACGTAACTTGTATAGATCCTTGTGTATTGATTGGGGTACGGGGGAGTAGAAGTGGACATGTGAATAATTCCAAAGTAGTGTAGTCATGTACAAACTCAGTAGTATAGTCATGTATAAATTCTAGCCATTTACATGCCTATCTTGTGCTCTACATCACTAGTCACTACAGTTCTCTATATACAGTAGATATTTCATTACAGCTATCTCTTTTACAGCGTATATTTCCTTTCAGCAGTTCATGTATCTTACTCTATTGCCTGTATCGTATTTCCTAACCTGATATGCACTGCGTGAGATGTATTGTGCTCGTTCCCGTCCTGATTGGACCTGTTGAAAATATTACAGAGGATGAGGATGAGGCCCTGGTGTCTACCTATTATGGAGCAGGACTAGATGATACTTGTATTGAGGACCCTCAGCAGGTTCCACCTACAGCTGAGGAGGATGTTCCAGTAGTCTAGACCAGTTTAGTCTAGGCAGTCTTTTCTATATTTACTTTTTGTCTCACATTCTGTGTTGTATTTTGAGATGTGGAGATGTATAGACTCTTAGACTTATTGTATTATGAGTTAACATTCTGGATGTTATGTATCTTAGACACTTAGTCTTATTTCATCTATGCTATGGTTCTCTTTGAGTTACTATCTATCTGTTCTTCGTTCTTCTACCCTAGATGTGATTGAGATTGTTTTCTATTTGTCACCTCCATTCGGAGAGTATAAACTGTACAGGTACCTTATACTGTTAGATGATTTACCTAGGACAGCGTTCTACCGCCGACACTGCGGCGTAGGCTGGACGTACCCACTTCTCGTGCCCTTACTCTAGGGTGCGGGTCGTGACAATTCAGCCTAGAATGGTCCCAATGTAGGCTATGAAACCAGCCTTGACACACTTCAATTCAGTCTTTTGTATTGCCCCATCAAACCACCCCATGGCTGTCCTATTCAGTCCACATGTTTAGCTCCTAAAACAGTCCTTAACCTGTCATAAATCAGTCCATGTACCAAATAGTCCATTCATGTATTACATTCAATCCTTGCATTTCAGTTATCATCCATATATGAAATCAGTCCATACCATTCCATCACTGTCCATACTTCATACATATATCAGTCCTCATTTCCCATATTAAATCAGTCCATCCTTTCATTATTTCATTCTATTCCTCCATTCTTCATTCCAGCTATCACCATTCCTCCATTCTTCATTTCAGCTTTCATTCTTCCTCTATTCCTCATTTCAGTTTCATCACTCATTTATTCTTTATTCAACCCCAAATCAGTCCACTCTAATGTATTTGTGTGTGTGTGTATGAGCCTTTACATGTGTCCTATTTACACCTATATGTGTGTGTGTGTGTGTGTGTGTGTGTGTGTGTGTGTGTGTGTGTGTGTGAGCCTATAGGAGTATAGCTAAGAGCCTATAGGAGAGCCTATGTGTAAACCTATAGGAAAGCCTATATGGGTGTTATATGTGAGTGAGTGTGTGAGTGAGTTGTATGGGTGAGTGTTAGGATAATGTGAGAATGGTATATGATATATGGTAAGGTAATGGGCAGATGACCAACATATGATTTAAGATAGGTTAGATACCTAGGAAACCTATGTATCTCGGTAGGTAACCCTTAGATAGGATAGTATCTAACTACCCTAGGGAGCCTAGACTAGTATCTTGGGTATTAGCAGGGTTTCCTTTGTATTGGGCAAGGTATCGGGATTACCTTGGTAAGGGTAATGTAGGTTTTACTACTACTAAAATATGTCAAATCAGCGACGCCTCAAGACGTCGCTAAATAGGGAAAATACGTCGCTAATTTCGATTAGCGACGTATTTAGCAACGTTTGCACGTAGTCGCAATTAAGCTAGTCGCTAAAGAAGAAAACGTCGCAATACGTCGCTATTGCGACGAGCCTTAGCGACGCGGACACGTCGCTAATTCAGCGACTACCAGCGACATAAAACGTCATCATTACCGACGTATCCTAGCGACGTTGTGCGACTTTACATGCATCGATGCTGACCTGGCTTGAGAGCCATATGGCGACGTTCTGCAACTTTTTCTACGTCGCTACAGTACCGACATATAGAGATGTCTAGCGACGTCGTTCATATCGACGTTTAGTGACGATCAGCGACGGTATTCATCACAGTTAGCGACGTTGGGGTACTTACTTAGCGACGTTACTTTCGTCGCTGAACGTCGCTGAGCGTCGCTGAACGTCACTAATATTGAAAAAAAATACAGCATTTACAGCATCCCCTGCAGCATTTGCAGCATCCCCTACACCATTTGTTACAACAACAATGGTGTGTATCATGAACACAGTATCAAACAACACAGATACACACAATCACGAACACGTTTGAAACACAATCTCATCAATCAACACAGATATATAAAAATTTGTAACAACAATGTCAAACATAATAGTCCATAACTTAATTGCCAAGTATGGGACGAATGGCTCAGAACACAACCCAAGATTCATTCTAGCATACATTAGTGTGAATCATCTATGTTCTGTACATATGGTGTAGTATATGTTCTTATCGTATCTAGTATCTGAAGAATATAACAGAATCAAGATGAACTCATATAATGTAATACTAAGACATCATCTACTACTATATAAGATATAGTGATAGGTTGTCGTATCATCATTGCCGAGGGATGAGGGTCAGAGGACAGTCAACTTATCTACGGCTACATAGTTTCTGTCTCGCCAGTCGAATGGCTGCAGGGACTATGTCCTGATCACCATGTCGTACCGTAGATTAATGCAAATGGAGCTGGAGTCAAAATACAGAAACCAAAATATGATATCCACAACCAATGTGTGATGAGCACGGATACTTTGACAAAGGAGACCACCATGCTGTCAGGAACCTCTCACTCGAGCTCTACACCAAGGATGTCCACTTGAGCTCCGGCGCAAAGTTTTGGCTCGGAGCAAGAATCTGTTGACGGAGCACATCCACCATGCTGTCAGAAAAAAATAGTAACGGTGAGAGACCCATCTGAGTAGGACGTACACACTCAATCCCACTACTGATATCATTCTTGTAAAGGTGATCTCTCAGAGTATACGTCCTACTCAGATGGATCTCTCAGAGTATCCTCTCTGGTTGGTTGTCGTATCATCATTGCCGAGGGATGAGAGATTGACACAGTACTAATTCATATATGTAGTCCAATACAAATAGTCTAATATAAAAACAACCCAATACAAATAGTCCAATACAATAAGTACTAATAGCTAATGAGAACCACGCAGTTCACGCAAACGCTCAGTGATACGATCACGCAACCACCTCAAAAAAGCGAGATCTTTGGCGTGAGGAGAGATGTCGTCCCTTGCAAGTGTTGCATGAATAGAACTCCCGGTCTCACTAGCTACCGGTGCTGGATGAATAGAACTCCCGGTCTCACTAGCAACCGGTGCCACTTCCTCCTTAACTGTAGGAGGAGCCACCTCAGCATTCACTGTTTCCCTCAAACGACGTGCCGCTCCTCGGGTCATAGGTGCCATCTGGTAAGATCGATATTCACAAATAATATAATTGTAACATAAGCAAGCTAACTAAAGGAACCATCATGTAATTTGAGTACATTTTCGAAAGTAGATAAAGTACAAAAAATTTGATTTTTTGCCAAGTGTGAGAACGGATGGCTCAGAACACAACCCAAGATTCATTCTAGCATACATTAGTGTGAATCATCTATGTTCTGTACATATGGTGTAGTATATGTTCTTATCGTATCTAGTATCTGAAGAATGTAACAGAATCAAGATGAACTCACATAATGTAATACTAAGACATCATCTACTACTATATAAGATATAGTGATAGGTTGTCGTATCATCATTGCCGAGGGATGAGGGTCGGAGGACAGTCAACTTTATCCACGGCTACATAGTTTCTGCCTCGCCAGTCGATTGGCTGCAGGGACTATGTCCTGATCACCATGTCGTACCGTAGATTTTGGATTTAAAATATGGTATTCATGTCAACTTAATTCAGTCAAAGGGTACTGAACAGAAAGTCTAATTAAGACTTTCAACTAAGCAGGCAGCCTGGATTGCTGTTCAGAACTTGGCAGGCAAAATCCCATACCATCTGATGACAAACCTATACACACCCTTGCCCAGACCATTTGTTTCAGTAGGTAAAACATTCCAGGTTACTCAAGTAACCTGTCGTGCAACATTTGGTATCAACAGCATTTCTTGTTAATTGTAACATGCATACTATTATATCCCAACTCTGCCAAAACCTGACCAACATACCCAACACTAATCATTCCATATTTCAGTAATATCAGTGAGCTAAATCATACTCAACTGTCGAGAATACTTAGGAGAAAACTCATTCACAGGATTAGTATCCATCCTTCGTGACATAGCTGAAATTTTATCTGGCTCGATAATAGTTATTAGTCAATTTATTCATCATTTCAAAACCCTAAAAATGCCCAAAAAACTTCCAGTATCAGTAAATAGGGCTTGAACCCTAAATTAGAATTCGAATCCAAGCAAAATATCAAATTGACAGTTGATATGCCCAAAAAAAACTCCCAGTATCAGTATATAGGTGTCACACTATGAGTCTCGTGTCCACAGAGTGGGACACGATGTGTCCAAACCAACAAAATAGGTGTCACATGAACTAGAAGCGAGTCCACGCTCTCGTGTCCCCCACAGCGAGTCCACTGTCAGTCTCGTGTCCCCCGCAGCGAGTCCACGCTCTCGTGGACACGAACTAGAAGCGAAAGAGAGAACTAGAAGACGAGAGAAACTGGGGAGGAGCTACCTGAGGAAGGAGGAGGAGGAGAAGGAGGAGCTACCTGAGGAAGGAGGAGGAGGAGAAGGAGGAGGAAGGATGAGGGAGATCGTCGGAGGTGCGCCGCGGATGAGGAGGCCGGAGGAGGGAAATCGCCGGAGGAGCGTCGCGGAGGAGGATTGCGCCAAAAATTGGGGGGGGAATTTGTGAATGATCGAAAAGGAAACCCTCGCTGGCTATATGAAACGATTAGCGACGTCCTTATTGGACGTCGCTAAACGTCGCTATTTAATAAACGGCGACGCTGCTTAAAATGCGTCGCTACACGTCGCTATATCAGACGGGTACCGACGAACTTGTGACACAGGTTCCCATTTAACAAATTGTAGCCGCTAGATATCGCTATTAGTCGCTGTTGGCGACAAAAAGTGACGTCTTATACAAACGTCGCTAAACCCCCAAAAATTAGCGACGTACTTTCTTGGAGTCGAAATACGTCGCTGATATGACTTATTTTGGTAGTGTACCTAGAACTAGGGTATTTGAGTTTAGAGTCTAAGATATGGTTAGAACTTGGTTTCCTTGGTTGGTAATGATCAAATATAGTGCTCCTAGACTAGTTTTGACTTCGGTTGACCATTTTGACCAAAAGTCAACAAAAGTCAACCGAGAGTCAAACTTAGCCTATAAGTGACTAGATTTGACCAAAACCAAACCAGAGTTGACCAGTTGATTGAAAGTCAACAGTTGGTCAATATTAGACTAGTTTGACCTAGGGTTGACCTAGAGTTGACCTAGAGTTGACCAGAGTTGACTAGAGTTGACCAGGGTTGACCAGGGTTGACCAGTTGACCAAAAGTCAACTGTAAGTCAACCTTTGACCCAGTTTGACCTAGTTTGACTTTGATTGACTTTCAGTGACCCAGTGTGACCCAGTTCGACCCAGTTTGACCTAGATTGACCTAGATTGACTTAGACTTGTATATCATGACTTAAATTAGTTTCCTTTTCATTATAAAATCCTGTTTGACTCATAGTATCTCATTATAGGTCTGTGATTACACTGAGCGTCTGTTCACCTTATCAGCTCAGGACTACAGACGAGTACATTTACTGATAGTTTTCATTATCTTGATATCTACTATATCCGATTCAGTTGTAGTGTCTTACATGATTCCCGACACGATGGTTCACGGACTAGTATACGTCGGATCCTGTCAGATATATTTTCCCAAATTTTCCTTGGTATGTTGGTGTGTGATATCCATATTTTATGTACTTATATAGACATCGATTTGGGAGTGGGCTGATTACCTGCTTTTGATTCCGTGTCATGACGTGCCATGTCCGGATCCATGATACTATTCGGGAATGGAGAATTATTAGGGGTTATATGATCAAAGCCTCCCTGTCACTATTTTGCTAGCGCCACCCTCACCTCACGTAGGGTGTAGCAGATACCCCATGTCCAGGTTATCCAGGTTGGCCGGCATGACCCTCGTTGAGGTTACCGCGGATTGCCGGGCCAAGTGGATAACCCTACCATGACTTCCTAGCCGATCATATTTTGCTCTAATAATTCAAATCATTTTACATTTATTGTCGTATCTTATATCCAGTTCGGCTTTACTTTCTGTACTTCTCACCATGCTATGATTTTATTTACTCGCATGCTCTACCTGCCTTTATACTGTACCATGATTTG
Source organism: Iris pallida (assembly GCA_029216955.1). Classification (NCBI taxonomy): domain Eukaryota; kingdom Viridiplantae; phylum Streptophyta; class Magnoliopsida; order Asparagales; family Iridaceae; genus Iris; species Iris pallida. Next base: position 4,714 of record JANAVB010000105.1, on the reverse strand, counting down.
AGACTAAGTTCTGTTTGAAAGAAGGGTTACAACCCTGGTCCTTATTTGGTTTAAGGGTTGTAACTCGGCTTTCGAATGGTTTCCAAGTCGCCTATATCTTTGTCTTATATTTCATTATATTATCTCTTATAGTATTTGTCAATTTATATGTAACTGTTGTTGGTGTTTGTACTTGCTCATTTTCATGACAGGATACTGTTGACAATTATACAGATGATTCAGAGGCTGATTGCTCGACCTATTATGGGAACGGGTTGATGGAGTAGACTTGGACCGTGGCCTGTTAGTAGAGCCTCTACACTTTGCTCACCCTGAGTAGAGTAGCTTAGTTAGATTTGCCTGGCCTGCGAGCCAGCTAGTACCTTCAGTTGTAGCATTTTGTATATATTTCTATGACTCTGTGTAGTTGTATATAGCTTTGGGCTTGTGTAGATTTTGAACTTATTTCCTGCTTTCATCTATCCTATTTTCCTTCTGTGCTATCTACCTTAGCTTTGTTTATGTGATTGAGACTGTATTGCTATGTCACCTCCATTCGGAGTGTATATACTGTACAGGTACATTTATCTGTTTAGTTGTAGTATTAGATGACCTAGACAGCGTTCTACCGTCGATGCTACGTCATAGGCTGGACGTAACCACGTACTCGTGCCCCTAATCAGGGTGCGGGTCGTGACACTTTGATGCTTATTGCAAAAATTAAAGTATTCGACACTAGAAGTCTCCGCCAAAGATGCCTTAGCAATGGCATAGTAGAGCGCATGAACATGACACTGATTGAGTGGGTATTTTTACGATGCAATATATATATATATATATATATATAGAGAGAGAGAGAGAGAGAGAGAGAGAGAAAGAGAGAGGAGCTATTGGGGCTAAGGCTCTCAATACTGTTGCTTATGTTATTAATTTATCTCATAGTGCTCCTTTGTAGGGTGATGTGCCTGATAAATATAGTACGACAAAGAGCCATCATACAGTCACCTTTGAGTGTTTAAGTGTAAGGCCTCCATGCATGTATCGAAGGACGAGAGGTCCAAACTTGAGCTAAAGATGAGGCAGTACGTCATTGTCGGTTATGGTCAGGATGAGTTGGTATAGACTCTATGATTTAGTGGAAGGAAAGCTCTATAGAAGTAGGGTTGTAGTATTCATCGATGATCAAACTATGACCTATGCTCTGGATTCCGAGATGTCTTGAGGATTTATCTGAGTTAGAGTCATCACTCTTCAAGTTGTTTTGAGAGAAAATTATAGATAATCCAATTATATATGAGGGATCCAGAACATAGAGTTACTCCCAACCTTGGTCATCATCATATTGATGATGATCAGGACCCTCAGGATGATGAGCATGCTGAGAAGACAGTTTCTGAAGAGAATGAGATTGTAGTACACAGATGAGTATGTGCTATTCATCGACGGAAAAAAGGCTGAAAGTTTTGCAGAGGCAATGAAAGACGAATACAAACATGAGTGGATATAGGTCGTGCATGAGAAAATGAGTTCCTTATAAGCAAATTCCACTTATAAGCTAGTGCGACTGCCAAAGGAAAAGATGGCTTTGAAGAATCGACGAGTGTTCAGAGTAAAGTAGACAAAAGATGCTACTCACCCTCGATACAAACTATAGTTAAAGGAAGGGCATAGATTCAATAAAATCTTCTCGTTAGACATCAAGTTGTCATCTATCCGGATAGTACAAGAGATTCTAGGAATCAAAAAATATTACTATTGTGTAAACAAAGAGTTTGAGAGTAAGCATTGCACAATCTCTAAGATCTTTTTCTTTTCGAAAAAGGAAATAGATTACCTTAGGCTAAGTAGCTCTAAGGTTACACTAGCAAAAGGCCAAAATCATAATACATCTAATTAAATGGTATAAAAATAATATAAATTCACCAATAAATCATTAACATTATCTATTTACAAAAGTTTCCAAATTACCCTTGTTTTAAAAAAGTGGTGGTTGCAAGTCTTCCCCCCTTAGAAAATTTCGTCCTCGAAATTAAGGTTGGTCGTACTCCTCTTAGGGTCACGTCCCCAGTAATCATGGTCTTAGAAAACTCTATCTAAATAATTCAATTTGAAGGAATAACCTACGGGGTCATGGTATAAAATATCAATCTGGGGTCTCATCTTGCTATACTAGTCATACACAGCACTAGGCAGTCACAAGGTATCAAATCATACAGGCAATAGTAGGGTGCATCAATTCATCAAAGACATGCTAAGATCTAGGTCAGAACTCACCTCCAACTAGGTCTGGTGACTAGAACTCCCTCCTAGAGGCGGGGCCTAAATCCCCAAGGCATTTCTCATGAATTATGCTCTTGTTAAAACTCTTCCTTCTTTTTGATCTTATTCGCTCATATCAACTTAATCATCCGAAATTTAAATTCCTACACCTTGTCCTAACTTGGATCCAAAATCTCTAAATCAAAGTTTATGAAATTCTCAAATTTGTTCAAATCACTGTCCTCGAAATTATTCGAAGCTAATACTACTATGGCATGCATGAACTTATTCTCCACTATAAAATCAACCTTCGTATTTCCTTCACATACACCTTCAATATCATCCTTTTAAAATTTTAAAATCTCCACCAAATCTTTAAAATTTTCCTATAACTCAAAATTCTTGTGTTCACTATGTTCCTAGTCATGCTCTTACCAATATCTTATTCAATTTTGTATCATCATCGCATTACAGTTAAATTCTCTTCTTCATTCCTAAATTCCTAAGTTTAGCATCACAATTAAGTGAAATATCTCGATAATCAATAACCTAAAATTATTCCACTTCACAAAAATAAATCGACCTCGAATATCCTTGTTACTTCTAAAATACACCTACGAAATATTATTGTTCTAACCATCAATATATACATCCTACTATCCTTCTGATCAGTCGGAGGGGTCACTACCTCCTGAGCAGACTAACATCCTATATGAAAACTGGTAATCATAAATAACAAAGATTAACTACAAGGGTTACTATTCTATTGTCAAAACTAGACTATCATTTCTAAGATAAGCTCCAATACAAGCTATCAAATCATTATACAATAAAAGAATTATAACTAAATGAAGTTCTACAAATAATTAGACTAAATAACTAAAACTATCCCTACTCCTAAGTTAATTGATGATGAAACAAAATAATTTTTTTTTGAAAAAGACTTAAACGAAAGGTAGAGATAATATGTTTAGGAACCTCTCAAGATACAATATGAATCATATGCGTCTGTCCAAAATCATGATACTCAGAATCCTCATCATACTAGTAAGTAAGGCTACAGTAAACCATAGAGTTTGCAACTAAAGTATATACCTCTAGAATCATGGTACTTATGAAAACTGATTTTTATAAAATACATGTACTGGTTAATAAATTTCAAAAAAATTATAATAAATTTCTATAATTAACAAGGATCATTTTGATACTTTATTTTATGTAAAATGGAACTTTTTGTCTATCTCAAAAATTGTTAGATCATATTGTATAGTTTGATTTAATTATGGCATAATTACGACTTGCAACTTTTGAGTTATTTTGAGTTATAGCCGTATTGAACCTCACCCCACACTAGTGTAAAGACCCTAGAAAGTTAGTTTGAGTATTGTGTCACCCCACATTGGTCTCCTATGCTAAAGTCACTATTTGGCTAGGTGTCTAATCGAAAAATCGTGTTGCACCACTAGTGTCGTAGTGTTTAACTTAGTATAAAAACTAAGTTTATGTATTATTTCTACAGTGACGAGTTACCAAGCATCTATAGCATTTTTATCGCTGCTTTGCTTTTCTAGAGGCACGTACTTTCTACAAACTTTACATACTGTTACAACAATGAACTGTGAATCCAATCATGTTAAATACTGATCCTTGGGGTAGCAAGTTAAACCTTCACATATTGTATTACTTTCAGTCACTACCATGTTTAGAATAGTTTTATATTCTCACATGATTAGAATCTGGGTATGGGGAAACTTTAGCGTACATGATCATGCCCCTTACTCGTACGTACGTACCGAGCAAGGTTGATATTTTATGTATACCTTGTCGTAGGCACACCAGCTGTATCTTATGTATGTACATCTATCGCTTGTTTTACTTGTACGGAAGTACATTTTTATACTTGTACCACAGTATATTTTATACCTATTGACGATCACGTACCTGCTACAGTTTTAAACATTACATATGCATCTGTCTTTATGACATATGTGTCCTTGCTATGATAGATTATGATGTACCATGATTCCAGTTTATTTATATTCCTGTTTATTTCATGTTTCATATATTTAGTTTGCTAGAATCAGTACTTGCTCCCGTCCTGACAGGATAACGCTGTATGTTCTTACTGAGGAGGAGTTGCTCTGTGACTCATATTATGGAGTTACTGCCGAGGGCCAGGCTTTGCCTTACGAGGATGTACCTGCAGGAAATCTCGTCTAGTTGTTTATTTGCTTTAGACTTTTGAGAGTAGTCATGTATTAGGCTATGTATTTTATAACTGGACCTGTATCCAATTTATATTTCAGACTTGTACTTAGACTTATTATTATATGAGATGACTTTTGTGTTTGGAGCTTTATGACTCTTTATACTTATAGAACTGTTAGCACATTTAGTCTTATCTTGTTATCTCTAGAATAGCTTACTGCTTTATCTTAAGCACAGGCTGGACATGACTCGGTTCGGCCAACAATTT
>JANAVB010000104.1:0-11662 GCA_029216955.1 Iris pallida | reverse complement strand
AAGAACACTCAGAAAACACTCAAAAGCAAAGATTACAAACTTCGTTGCCCCTAATACACACTTCAAGCCTCAATATATAGGCCCAAGGGGTCGATACTAACCGGATGAGCTGGTTCAAGCTACCGGTGTCTGCCAGTCTCTCCTCAATAAGTGAGGAAAGATTCCTCCTTATCCTTCCGTCTCATCCGAACAGCTGGTGAGATGTCACATCAACTTTCGGTGCGCTGTCACCATCAACTTTAGATGGTATGACGTCTTGTCAAAACTTTATTCTTAATTAACGGAGAAAAATCTTCCACCTGTCCACCAGCTGGTGGTGAGTCATCAGAACTGCTACTAGTGGGTGGAGAGTCATTGTCATCACTAGTAGGAATATATTCTGGAGTCGTGTTAGCCTCATTGATATAGATAGGTTGGGGATCATTAATAATAGAATCCCACCATCCTTCAGGATCATAGAGGATAGATGGAGAATCATTATCTTCAGGCACCATCTGTCCCTCTTCTTCTTCAATTGGCATGTTTGCATAATCAGTGTCAGAAAGAAGTTCTGACGGTATTGATCCACAGACAGAATCATCCGGAAAGTCTTCCGGCCAAGGGCAAGAACCCACAGACTCACTATCTTCTTGATCCATAAAATAATTACTAAGCAGCCCACCAAGCTTCACAGCTGCATAACTTGCTGCATAGACGCAATCGTAGCCTCATCGAGAATTGCGTCCTCAGCACCATCATCTCCTTTCGCCTGTAAACCTGCCGGACCAAGACACATATTGTTAAAAAAATCTTGGAGCAGGACTTCATTTTCTTCTTCTTTGACGGGCATAATGGTCACGTAGTCCGCCAAGAGAACATTGCTACCGCTGGAGAGGACCGCCTATCCTCCGGAAAGCTTCCGTGCTTCGAAGAAAAACTCCCTAGCAGCACCGTAACGTTCCTTTCCTTCATTGAAGTTACCTTTCTTGAAGGGATGGAACTGGAGACCTGGATCGCCTTCGAGACGGTGAAGCTCCCAAATCTGGTACGAAGGGAAGCATTTGATGTAGCGCTTCTCTTCCCAAACACTCCAGATTCTGAATCTGAACATGTTCTGGAACCTTGAAGCACAAGCTTTGGCACCTTTCCAGCAAATTTCTGGGATGAATTGTTTGTAGATGTTCTCATCTAAAGAACAGATGAACATCTCGTGGACAAAGCCCTTTTTAATTTGTAGGGATAGGTTTACAATCTCCTGGAAACAAGATACCAGGTGAATGTTTCCATAGCTTGAATATACTACCTCCAATCCTTCAAAATACTTAGTGATGTTGGAGTCATCTAAGCGCCTGAAGTAAGTGAGGAGGCGGGCTTCATCAATTAGCCCCTGCTTGTATCGAGCTGTCATTCCCTGAGCCATACCTTCTGCATCCATGCTTTGTGTACGTTCGTCATTAATGTTCAGGGAAGTGCAGAGATTCAGCAAGTCTGGTATTCGTAGATTGACCAGATCGTGGCTGTTAATCTGCTCGAGGACTTTGCATAGTTCTTTGTGTTCAGAGGAAGGTCCGCTGAACATGTCTTTTTCCATTGCTTCGAGAGCAGGTGACCTGGATGTAGCGCTATACGCCATCATAACCAAAGTCTGTTGCCTGACCTCAGCAAGCTTTGAGTTTAGCTGCTCAGACTTAGCTCGAACAGCTAGAAATTGTTTTTCAACTTGGGATAACCAGAAACTGGCTCCCTTGACATCATTGGATTGAATGGCTCGGTAGCAGCCATTGAACTTGTCCCAAGACTCTTTATCATTTTTTTCAAGTTCTTGGTTATACCAATTTTTTACCATAGTGCTGGCAAAAGTCTTATTCTGTTGAAAAGGTACGAGCCGCTTGGGTCCGCCTTTCAAGAATGGGGCCTGTGTGCCCTGTTGAGCCTGTGTGGCTGGAGAGGCCTGTGTGGCCTGGGTATGAGCCTGTGTGCTCTGAGCTTGGGCCTGTATGCCCGATGCTGCCATCTGGCTATTCGCCTGGCTAGTCACTGGAACTGGGCTATTCGCCTTTGGTGCTCCAGCTGTGGATGTGGATGCCTGATTGCTGGCACCCGCTCTGGCCTTTTTCTGACCAGTCACAGGAGTGAAGGCATCCTGCCTCTTCATCTCCTCGTGAAGAGCCTTCATTTTCCGGTATTCTTCCGGATCCATAACTGCATCACAGGCCTGGTAAGAGTATCAGCAAGAAAGTTAGTATATCCAGGAATATAATTAACTTCATAATTAAAAATTTCTAAATAAATAGCAATTCTAATCCTACGAAGGTTTTCTTCGGGATTATTAATAGTTTTTTTTCTTAAGTAACTGAGCAACAGATTTATTATCAGTTTCAATAATGAAATTTCTATAAAGAAGATATAGTCTTAAACTTTTTATTGCTAATTTAACAGCAAGTAATTCTTTATCATAGGTCGCATATTTAATCTGAGTTTTGGTAAATTTTCCAGAAGTATATGCAACGATTTCTTTATTTTTTGCTATTAATACTCCTGCCCAAAAATAGTCAGAAGCATCAGTCTGTAAGACAATTTTTTCATCATCTAAAGGAAAGTAAAGGATTTTTTGGTCTTTAACGAGATCTTTAATATTTGAAATTTCTTCCTTTTCAGAAGATGAGAGAGAAATAGAAATCTTACTCGTATCCCATTTTCTGGGTTGTTCTCCAGTTGCTATTTTATACTTAGCTTGTTCAGCTGCTAACTTTTCTTGTAATTTCTCAATTCTAGCAGAAAGATAGGGTATAAACTTTCTACCATAATTAAGTAATCCTAAAAAGCTCTGAAGTTCCTTCAAAGTTTTGAAGTCTTCAGGAAAGTCTTTTATCTTTGTATAAATATGTTGTTGCAATTCTAACTATCCATTTTTGATTATCTTTCCTAAGAAATCAATTTCTGTCTTAAATAATTCAATCTTCTTAGGACTCAGAATAATTCTATTATCCAATAATAGTTTGGTAATTTGTAATAAATGATCTTTATGTTCTTCAGCAGTTTTAGAGAACACAAGAATATCATCAATATAAACAACAACAAATTCTAAATGACCAAATATAGAATTCATCCATTTCTGGAATATTTGTGGAGCATTTTTTAATCCAAATGGCATAACTAACCATTCAAAATGTCCCTGAGGACAGCTGAAGGCTGTTAGCTCAATGGAAGTTTTATCAGCGAGCTTGAGTTGCCAAAAACCAGACTTGGCGTCAAACTTACTATAAAACTTAGCTCCCTGTATCTGCCTAATAAGATTTTCAGCAGAGGGGATAAAATAACCATCAAACTTTGTATAGCTATTAAGCTTACGATAATTTATCACCATACGCGCCTTTCCTCTTTTTATCTCAGCATGATTTCTAACTAAGAAAGCTGGAGATGAATGAGTACTGTGGCTCTTTTGTATTAATTTTAATCGAAGAAGTTCATCAATTTGTTTAGCAAATTCCTCCTTGTCAGTAGGGGAAACCATAATGCTATTAACCCGAACTTTCGATTCCTTATGTATGTCTAAAAGCTCAATTTTACAATATCGTGGTGCTTTATCAAACCATTTTAATGGATTATCGGAATATAACGGTTCTAACATACCATGAATAAGTTTATGAAAATTGTTATCCGTAGGAATGTTGTAGGTACAAAATTTATCATCAATCACACCACGCTGTGCTGTGGGGGAAAACTTGTTAGCTATAGAAACATTAAATGGTACGCGAGGAATCGAGCGTCCATCAATGTCAATATAATGATGTTTAAAAGGAGGATAATTGCGAAGGTTATCCATTCCTAATAAGCAATCATTATCAAAATCCTTCGGAAGTAACCGAAAAGAAAACTTATAAGTTTTAAAAAGACCATGAATATCAGGGATTTGGACATCAACAAGGGCGCCAAACTCAACTGATATTTGTCTTCCCATGAAGTCATTTAATCGACAAGGTCGATCATGTTTATAACGTAAATGTTCAGGTATGAACAATTCTTGTAATAAACTAACTTCAGCTCCTGTGTCAAGGAGTGTATGAATAGTTAGTTCCTTATAACCCGGAGTACAAATGGTTAAAGGAATATAAATATGTCCTTGTGGAAAAGTCTTAAGATCAAGAGTCGTTTTGATCATTAATTAAGACAACTCAGACCTATTTTCCCCAATAGGGGGTAATGCATTGGGTACTACGAGATTAATCTCTCCTTATACCAGTATTCATCAGCAGACTAGTCCTTCCCTCCATAGGGGGATCACTGATACTAGTTCTATGGGTAGATAATTTAGGAGAAATAGATATTCTTCCTGTATCCAGATGTCCCATTGAATTAGATCGTGATATTCTCACTGAATTAGAGGATGAAGCCTCATCGTCATGAAACTGGGGTCTTCTTCCACTTAATACAGTTGAGATAGTATTGCCAGAGGCAATAAAGTACTCAGTAGGTACTTCAAGTTTAGGTTTTAAGGATTTGACAAATACCTGCATTTTATTGTCAAGCCTTAAATGTTCTAATTTAACTAATCGTGGTTGTATAGTTTTTCCCATACCAACCTCAAAAAGTTTAACTAGATGCTTAGGAGTGATGGATTTAAACGTAGGAGTATCGTTTAAAGCCATACAATGTTCCCATTGTATACCTAAAACCTTAGATCCAGGCATAAGCTCAATGCCTTGAAGGTTTATGGATAAAGTACAGGTTTTTTCAATATTATCATCATCAAGACTAATAGAAAAGTCGGGATGAATATTGATACCAAATAACCTATTAACTAAGTTAGATTTAGCGCCTCCAATAATACTATTAAGAGGGCTATTAATGATACGTTCATCCATACACACGACTAGTATGGGAGTATCAATACCTGTTCTAAATAACCCAGTTATTTTTAACTGAATTAATCCAATATGTAAATATCTCATTTTTTGGTATTTCTTTTTTAATTTTTCAATTTTCTTTCTATCTAAAAGACAGATAGAAGAAAAATCTTCTCCACCACGTAGTTCTATATTTCCTTGCATTCTTTCAAAAATATAAGTATGCTTGTTTAAAAACCTAGACTGAAATGATATCGGTTTATAAACTTCTTTTTTATCAGAATGAGGAATAGCTTCTTTAAGCTTTTCCAGATCTTCATCAGTAATTTCAAATTGTTCACCTTCACTTTGTTGTAGGCTAGAATTTGAAGTTTCTTCTGAAGTCAACTTATTCATATAGATTCTAAATTCATAGTAATGTTCTTCAGGGTCTCTCCTGTCAGAACTCATACTAGAACTAGGACCTGGTTGAGAAACTGTTTTGGAAGGAAGAGTTTCTTCCACCATAGGTAGATCCTCATATTTATGTATTACTAATAACCCAATAGGGTCACCACGATGAATAATATAATCACCCTCATATACTGTATTTTTTACAGTAATACATACGTTATGTCTTGACACTGGCTCAATAAAACCTTGTGTCAACAGTATGCCTTTAGTTGTGTGTAAAGGAACACTATGGATAACACCATAATATCCAAGAGGTATAAATATACGTAGTCCAAGACGTATCTCGGCACTTCTGTATCGTTTAATACAGACATCCTCTTTAGAGTATAAAGTATATCCAGCAGAAATCCCTTCTTTAATAGGGAGGATAGCTTTATCATCTAAAAGAGTGATTCTTATTTGATTATAAGTTTTATTTATTGTATTCATATTTATTTTGAGATGTTCTATAGCATTGCTTAGATCCTCAACATCAGAAGAATTATCTTCTCGAGAGGATTCATCTATAGACTCAATCTCATAGATAGAGGAAGCAGAATTATCACTACTAACCTCATCAATGGTACCAATATGAATACCATAGTCTTCTAAATCTGTTATTATAACACTATGTATGTTTTCAGGACATTCATTGGCGAAGTGTCCTTCTTTATTGCACTTAAAACATTTACATCCATTTTTAAAATTTTTACGCTTAATAAATTTCTTTTTACGGAAATTCTTTTCTGTTTTGAACTTCTTTTTGAAGTTAGGTTGCCACTTCTTCCTAGTAATTTTTCATTTTTTCCTATTACTGGTTTTACCCTTTTTCCATGATCTTTTCCACTTTGGTTGTTACCATGTAGGTGGACATCCAAACTGGAAATTAATGTCCTCATCATACTTGTTAGAACATCTATAACCAAGTACTGAGTTTTTGATAAATTTATTTATCTGAGATACAGCTTTAGCTTGTTCACAGGTTTCCTCCATAGTCGTCATACATGCTTTTTTAAGAAAGCCAGTAGTATGAAGACCATTCATACCACCACGGAGGTCATCATATTTTGCTTTAATAATATTATTCCAGGGGTAGGGAATTTTTGTAAAGAATCCTTCCATCCAGAATTCCTTTTCCCTATTATCATTTAAATGGAAAATTAATCCAATATATTTAGATACAAATTCTTCTAACATACAGATATCACACAACATCATTTTATGTAATATCTTATTATAATTTTTTGTGGCTTGAGATACTTCTCCCATAAAATCTGCAAGAAGTTGCTTAATTATTTCTTCAAGAGCTGCAAACTTATCTGGATTTGCTTTTAGTACCTCTATTTTTTGAGGATTTTGTATTTCATAATTTCTTAACCATGCAATAATATCGCCTTGCCAATGGCTAGTGGCATACTGAATATAACCCTCAGTGGTTATATCAGTAGGTAAGAAATATGACATACCTTGCATTTTCTGCAACCAATTTGAGATATATTCACCAATTTGTTTATGTGGAATATTCTCTAGATTTAAAATCAGACCATCAGATAAATATCTTTTATCCTCTTGGTATGATTGCCTAGAAAGATTTAACTTATTCCAATCTTTACGCCTTTCTTCTCTACATTTAGAAGTATAAGGGGAGGGTTCACCTAAAATAAATTTTGAATCCCTCATAACAACCTCAGGATTAGGAGGTATAGTTGTTGGATTTAGATGTGGTTCTTCTTCAATATTGAAAGTATCATTACTACTTTGTCCTTCTTCATTGGTGCGAACAAAAAGAGGTTCATGATCGCTAACTGTTGAGTCTGAATCAGAACTCTCAGTATATTTCCATTTGAAGAAGTCAATTGCTTTTACATGTTGTTCATAATATGTATATACAGGTTCACTATCAATATCTCCTGATAGTTCCTGTTGTTGCAACTTAATGAAAGTCCTATAATAGCTTTCATCAATTTCTTCTGGGGAAATGGTGTTTGTTTCTTTAGAAGAAAGTTTCATCATATTGATGTTAGTAGCCCAACGACTTCTTTGAACTACCAATGGTTGGCCTGCAATTCTAGCTGGTCTACTAGTCGCAGAATCAACTTCCATAGGAATTTTTCCCAGACTTTTTAGGTCATTTAACTTGAACGATTTCTCTTCCAACATTAATTACATCTGTATGAATAGTATGTATAGTACTACTCATGTCTACTACATCCTTTCGGATAGTATTCATGTCTTCATGAATGTTGCTATTCAAGGTAACAAGGGTGTCAACAATGAAATTGTGTATTCCATTGTCATGGTTGTCCTGAGAAGGAAGATGAACCAAATGTTCATATCCAGTCAGGTTATAAGGACAGCGATGGTTATTCGCCGTAACCCTATATTCGGCTTTCGCCTCAACGTTATCTCCCATAGTGAGGAGGTCGTTCTTGAGTATATGAGCTATGGTAGGCTCTAGTAAATATAACAAAAATATTCTAAGATCTCTGCTATTGCTCGTTTTGACCCTGAATTCCGCGGCTTGACATAGTTCCCCTACGTTTCTCTTACCTACTGATATAACCACTGAGGGTTATATTCAGTATGCCACTAGCCATTGGCAAGGCGATATTATTGCATGGTTAAGAAATTATGAAATACAAAATCCTCAAAAAATAGAGGTACTAAAAGCAAATCCAGATAAGTTTGCAGCTCTTGAAGAAATAATTAAGCAACTTCTTGCAGATTTTACGGGAGAAGTATCTCAAGCCACAAAAAATTATAATAAGATATTACATAAAATGATGTTGTGTGATATCTGTATGTTAGAAGAATTTGTATCTAAATATATTGGATTAATTTTCCATTTAAATGATAATAGGGAAAAGGAATTCTGGATGGAAGGATTCTTTACAAAAATTCCCTACCCCTGGAATAATATTATTAAAGCAAAATATGATGACCTCCGTGGTGGTATGAATGGTCTTCTTTTCTTCTATCTGTCTTTTAGATAGAAAGAAAATTGAAAAATTAAAAAAGAAATACCCAAAAATGAGATATTTACATATTGGATTAATTCAGTTAAAAATAACTGGGTTATTTAGAACAGGTATTGATACTCCCATACTAGTCGTGTGTATGGATGAACGTATCATTAATAGCCCTCTTAATAGTATTATTGGAGGCGCTAAATCTAACTTAGTTAATAGGTTATTTGGTATCAATATTCATCCCGACTTTTCTATTAGTCTTGATGATGATAATATTGAAAAAACCTGTACTTTATCCATAAACCTTCAAGGCATTGAGCTTATGCCTGGATCTAAGGTTTTAGGTATACAATGGGAACATTGTATGGCTTTAAACGATACTCCTACGTTTAAATCCATCACTCCTAAGCATCTAGTTAAACTTTTGGGGTTGGTATGGGAAAAACTATACAACCACGATTAGTTAAATTAGAACATTTAAGGCTTGACAATGAAATGCAGGTATTTTTCAAATCCTTAAAACCTAAACTTGAAGTACCTACTGAGTACTTTATTGCCTCTGGCAATACTATCTCAACTGTATTAAGTGGAAGAAGACCCAGTCTCATGACGATGAGGCTTCATCCTCTAATTCAGTGAGAATATCACGATCTAATTCAATGGGACATCTGGATACAGGAAGAATATCTATTTCTCCTGAATTATCTACCCATAGAACTAGTATCAGTGATCCCCCTATGGAGGGAAGGACTAGTCTGCTGATGAATACTGGTATAAGGAGAGATATTAATCTCGTAGTACCCAATGCATTACCCCCTATTGGGGAAAATAGGTCTGATTTGTCCCCCACGACCCTATCGTTGACGCGCCCTGGTGCAGCAAGGCCCGCTGCTGCACCACGGACCCTTGTGCGAAGCTCCCGTGTGAGGCCACGGGACGCGGGTGCACGGCAGAAACTGCCCGTACGAGGCGGAAAAAAATTGCGTCGCAGCAGGAATGCGATGCCGTCCGAACGAGCTTATCGTCGCCTCGCCCGGTGCAGGTCGACCCGCCCCGCGACCGTAGACCCTCGTGCAGCGAGCTTACCGATGTCGCCTTCAACGGTGCAGCGCGACCCGTCGCCTCACCACGAGATGCTGGAAACGAGCAAATTTTCTCGTCGTGCTCGGCGGAGCGCCCGGGACAGCTACGAAGCTGACCCGATTCGTGCTCCCGCGGGTCGAGCCATACGGCTCCCCGCGGGGGTACGATTCGGGCAGCGTGCGGCAGCCCCGGGTGCGGCCGTGTCGGCACGTGAGTGGTTTTGGACCCGCTAGCCTTGGCAGGCTCCCTGCTTCCGTGCAGCCAACTGCCGATGCGGAGGCCCCTTCAGTCGGTTCCCGGCCTCGCCGGCGACACCCGAGTTGCCCGTGCAGGAAACCCGATCGCATTCGGGAAATGCCCCGTTGAGTATGTTCCGAGCCGTCCCTTCTGCCTCGTGCGGGAACGGAAGGGCACCCGAACTCGCGCCACTCGATGCCCCCGAGTCACGGCCCTACGTCGGCTCGTCTGGACCGGCTGGGCACTCGGTGCGCGCGTGTGTAGGGCTCGCGGATGCGGTGGACGCGGAGGGGCTCGGGGGCGATCCGCCCCTGGCCCCGGACCCGAACGGTTTACTCTACGCCGCTCTCGACGACACGACGGTCGGCCCCGCCAACGTCCCTCGCCCCGCGAGCGGCCGGGCGGAGCCGACGTCGACGAGGACGTGCTACCTGGTTGATCCTGCCAGTAGTCATATGCTTGTCTCAAAGATTAAGCCATGCATGTGTAAGTAGCATCGGGCATACAGGCCCAAGCTCAGAGCACACAGGCTCATACCCAGGCCATACAGGTCTCTCCAGCCACACAGGCTCAACAGGGCACACAGGCCCTATTCTTGAAAGACGGACCCAAGCGGCTCGTATCTTTTTAACAGAATAAGACTTTTGCCAGCACTGTGGTAAAAAATTGGTATAACTAAGAACTTGAAAAAAATGATAAAGAGTCTTGGGACAAGTTCAATGGCTGCTACCGAGCCATTCAATCCAATGATGTCAAGGGAGCCAGTTTCTGGTTATCCCAAGTTGAAAAACAATTTCTAGCTGTTCGAGCTAAGTCTGAGCAGCTAAACTCAAAGCTTGCTGAGGTCAGGCAACAGACTTTGGTTATGATGGCGTATAGCGCTACATCCAGGACACCTGCTCTCGAAGCAATGGAAAAAGACATGTTCAGCGGACCTTCCTCTGAACACAAAGAACTATGCAAAGTCCTCGAGCAGATTAACAGCCACGATCTGGTCAATCTACGAATACCAGACTTGCTGAATCTCTGCACTTCCCTGAACATTAATGACGAACGTACACAAAGCATGGATGCAGAAGGTATGGCTCAGGGAATGATAGCTCGATACAAGCAGGGGCTAATTGATGAAGCCCGCCTCCTCACTTACTTCAGGCGCTTAGATGACTCCAACATCACTAAGTATTTTGAAGGATTGGAGGTAGCATATTCAAGCTATGGGAACATTCACCTGGTATCTTGTTTCCAGGAGATTGTAAACCTATCCCTACAAATTAAAAAGGGCTTTGTCCACGAGATGTTCATCTGTTCTTTAGATGATAACATCTACAAACAATTCATCCCAGAAATTTGCTGGGAAGGTGCCAAAGCTTGTGCTTCAAGGTTCCAGAACATGTTCAGATTCAGAATCTGGAGTGTTTGGGAAGAGAAGCGCTACATCAAATGCTTCCCTTCGTACCAGATTTGGGAGCTTCACCGTCTCGAAGGCGATCCAGGTCTCCAGTTCCATCCCTTCAAGAAAGGCAACTTCAATGAAGGAAAGGAACGTTACGGTGCTGCTAGGGAGTTTTTCTCCGAAGCACGGAAGCTTTTCGGAGGACAGGCGGTCCTCTCCAGCGGTAGCAATGTTCTCTTGGCGGACTACGTGACCATTATGCCCGTCAAAGAAGAAGAAAATGAAGTCCTGCTCCAAGATTTTTTTAACAATATGTGTCTTGGTCCGGCAGGTTTACAGGCGAAAGGAGATGATGGTGCTGAGGACGCAATTCTCGATGAGGCTACGATTGCGTCTATGCAGCAAGTTATGCAGCTGTGAAGCTTGGTGGGCTGCTTAGTAATTATTTTATGGATCAAGAAGATAGTGAGTCTGTGGGTTCTTGCCCTTGGCCGGAAGACTTTCCGGATGATTCTGCCTGTGGATCAATACCGTCAGAACTTCTTTCTGACACTGATTATGCAAACATACCAATTGAAGAAGAAGAGGGACAGATGGTGCCTGAAGATAATGATTCTCCATCTATCCTCTATGATCCTGAAGGATGGTGGGATTCTATTATTAATGATCCCCAACCTATCTATATCAATGAGGCTAACACGACTCCAGAATATATTCCTACT
>JANAVB010000103.1:0-12916 GCA_029216955.1 Iris pallida | reverse complement strand
TACAAGAAAAATGAGCTTTACGGCATTGCAATTAAGGCATACCTTAATAGTATGCCGTAAATAATAAATTTACGGCATACATATCAGTGAATGCCGTAAAATATTTATATTATAATTTGTTAGGTTTTCTATGACCTAAACCTGAATGCCAAAAAAAATTATACAAAAAGAAGGCATGCGAAATATGCTGCAAAGTTGAGAATAAAATTAAAAAAAAAGTTACCCTAACTTTCCTTCCGATTTTTTCACAAACCGCGCTCCCCCAAATTTTTTGCCCGCCCCCGCCCTTCCTACTTCTCCACAAAATTTCACCACCGCCTAAATTTGAGTCTTACTCAAAACTTCTTCCTCTTCCTATTTGAGTCTAAAATTTGAGGGTAGAGAGAATATAGTCCATCTGTCGTTTTAATTGGTTGGCAGGAGGTTCAGCACATGCGGCCCCCCCCCCCTCTCTCTCTAAGGTTTGATTTCTTCCTCCTCATTTTGCTATTTTTCGAATTTCCTTTTAAGAAATCAAGCATTCGGTTTCTTCTTTCTATTCTATTTGTCGTTTCTTCCTCTTATTTTTTAGTTTTAGTTTTGCTCAGATCATAGTGGGAGAAGCGACGAGGCATACAAATTAGTGAGCACTTCTTTTCCTCAAGTTTACCCTTTGTATTTAGGGTTTTATTCTGATGTTTTTGTTATTTTTGGTTTTATAGGAAACCTACGGCTATGGTGAGCACATCTACGGTTATTCAGATTTTTTTGTTGTTAATTTTGGTTTTATTGGCACACAAAATTGTGTTATTCCGTCATATAAATTTGTGTTGTTTCAGTTCTATTTCTTCTTTTCCCCCAATTTTACCATTAGATAATTGATTTTAATTTGATATATAAGTTGTTGGTTTAATTTAAGAAATTTGGGTTTTCTTCCCACCAAAATCAAACCAAAAGTTACATTAGGCAGAAGTCTTGACATACTATAGGTAAACTAGGCAGGAGCCAGGAATCTTAACCACACAAATGTAAATTCAACAAATCTCCCTATATTTTTTTCAAGTTTCAAACATTTGCATGCATGTACATTTACATAATAAAAATGAGGCATTTCTATTACTGACAAGGATAAATATTTTAAATACTTTATTGATCATGTTTATGCAAGTAGTCATCGATGTAGAAGATATCTACTGGAACCTTCTAAGAGGGCACTTTGATACAAGGGTTGTTTCTTCCTAACAAAGTAAAAGCAAAAGTTATGTATATATAAAGCTGCTCAGTCAAATAACTGAGCAACCACATATATAAAATTTTTAGGGCTGATTGTTTTATGTACCATTTGCCTTTCATTTATAATTTATACCCAAAAATTATGGATAATGTTTGTTGACATTTTGTTACCTCTGCTTTTCTAGTGATGGAATTGATGATATATTTCATGACTTAATTAATAGTAAAGATAAATTTACGTGACAGAATTTAAAAGTGAAATTTCTTTTTTGTACCATTACACATACACATAATCGGGCAAGTATTGATATTTTCAGATCAAGTAAACTATAAGAAGACAGGATCAATGAGTTCAAGCTTGTATTGAGAAAGCTTTTACCATTGTTATGCGTAATCTACGCAAGCACCGGATAATTAAGATGAATGTTCCTATTTTTCAGTACAAGATTATATATAAAATTTAATTAACACGAGTAGCAGGAGTAGTTCTAATTGATTTACCTGTGAAGTTCATATCTTTGCTTGTCATCTAATATTATTTATCATCTGTGAACTGCTAGTTTTCTTATTTTTTTTACTAATTAAGGTTGCTTTTGAAGTCCACCTAGCTTAGTCTTATAGTTTAGTTTGAGGATTGATAATGCCAAGAGGATTGTGTTTTTTCTAATGTATATTTTGGTGTCCCGCGTAAGGAAGCTACCTTTTAATAAGCATGGTATAACTTCGTACCAAGTGAACTATTTATAAGTCCTTTCGCCATATTTTAACAGGGTATACCAAGTCGGTCATACACAATGGAGAAAGATTGGGTAAAGCTTAGAAGGTTACTATTGAATCCATAAAACCAGAAATATTAATATAGAATACTATCGGTCTTTATCATTAATATAATATTGAAGTTTTTTTAATTGTAGAGACTCACAAGCATATCAAAATGGAGCACGAAGGTTTGTTGATACGATTCAAGCTAGCAAGGAAAATCCAAAAAAAATCCAATGTCCTTGTTGCCATTGTTTAAGCCATCGATTCCACCATTTTGATACAGTTTATGAGCACCTAGTCATATTTGGGATGGATCCTACATATGATAAATGGGTATTTCATGGGGAAAGTTCTACTACAACTAGAGATGAAGCTTTAGAAATGCCTGAAACATATGGAATGTTTAGAGATGCATATTTTGAAGATGATGTTTTATGACAATGACAACAATATGGAACCCTCACATGAAGGAAAAGAGCCACATTTTGTAAAGCTTGTGGAGGATGCTGAACTTCCTTTATATGGTGGCTCTACTTACACAAAGATGGCTGCAGTCGTTGCCCTATACAAATATAAAGCTAGACATAGTCTTACAGAGTCTCACAGATAATGGTTTTAATGAACTTCTTGAGATGCTAGGCAAAATTCTACCACAGGACAATAAGCTTCCTGATTTATTATTTTCAACAAATAAGCTACTCAAGAATTTTGATTTAGGATATAAGAAGATACATGCTTGTGTAAATGATTGTTGTTTATTTCGAAAGGAAAGGGAACATATGGAGACATGTCCAAAATGTGGGGCTTCACGGTGGAAAGTTGATGCACGTACCAAGAAGATTGAAAATGGAGTCCCGGCAAAGGTATTGAGGTACTTTCCTATAATACCAAGATTTAGAAGAATGTTTAAATCACCTGAAAAGACAGAACAATTGGCATCATACTCACAAAAGTCAGGATAGAAAGATGCGGCACCCGGTTGATTCAATGGCCTGGAATATGATTGATAATAAGTGGCCTGATTTTGCATCAGATCCACGTAATATTAGGCTTAGTCTTTCATCTGATGGATTTAACCCTTTCAGTGATCGTAGTACTCAATATAGTTGTTGGCCTGTGATTTTGGTTACTTATAATCTACCTCCATCCTTATCTATGTCGAAGGAAAACTTGATATTGACATTATTGATCCCTGGGCCTAAACAACCAGGGAATTATATAGATGTCTACTTGGGGCCACTTATAGAAGATTTGAAAGAGATTTGGACAAATGGTGTGAGTGTTTATGATGCATTCAGTAAATCCACATTTAATTTGAAGGATGTTTTAATGTGGACAATAAATGACTTTCCAGCTTATAGAAATTTATCTGGATATTCCACAAAGGGTATAGCAGCTTGTCCTGTATATGGAATTGAGACATCTTCAAGATGTAATTGTAAGAAGCATGTATACATGGGCCATAGACGGTTTCTTGCGCACAATCATCTATTTTGATTAAAAAAGTCATGGTTTGATGGAAACGAAGAACATAGAGGGAAGCCTAAAGCACTAAGAGGTTCAGAAATTTTTGCTATGGTAAAGAAGCATGTAAATGATTTTGGAAAACCAAAGAGTGAAGACAACAACCATGCACAAAATTCTTAAAAAACTAACAAAAGAAGGGAAGAAAAGGAAGAAAGAGAAGAGGAAAAAGCAGCAACTTAACATTGATTCAATATGGCCTTGGAAGAAAAAAATCAATTTTCTTTGAGTTACCTTATTGGGAGGTACTATCATTAACGCTCTCTCTCCCTCTTTATTTTTTTTTGAATATAAAATATCTTTTTAGTTCTAAATTTAATAACTATCATGTTCTTTGCCAATTTAGACAAAACTTTAAAGTGTTGCAGCCTTTATTAGCAATATATCATCTATATTTTTACAAGTTTTGGTCCAACTCCAACCTATTTTCACTAATTATAACCAAATTCTGATTTGTTTTCAGCTATTTTGATTTTTATTTGCGAGTTATGACCAAATTTTAGCACATTTTCTCTATTTTTGCTAAAATATGTAGGTATGTTTTTGCAAGTATTGACCTAAATTTACCGATGGTTTGCCAATTTAGACCAAATTTTGAACTGATGCAGCCTTTATTACCAAAATATTATCAATTTTTACAAGTTTTTGTCTAACTCTAAGCTATTTTCACAAATATGATCAAATTATGAGTTTTTTCGACCTGTTTTAATTTAATTTTGCTAGTTCTAACTAAATTTAGCACATTGTTTATAAGTTTTGGTTTATCTCCAACCTATGTCGATTGTATTAACCCATATCAGCTAGATGTCCATGATCCAGAAGCTTGTTTTCAGTTTTAGATCGACTTAGCATTTAAATGGTCCAACACGTCTGATTTTTTTACCTTGGTAATTTATTTATGCAAATTGTAAAACTTCTCAGGTTTGGTAGATTCTAGATTGTTTGCTACTTAGAGTTGTGTTAAGGTCCCTCCCAATATTTAACTTAATACATCTTTATACAATGTTTCAGAGTTTGCTACTGCGACATAATTTAGATGTGATGCACATTGAGAAGAACATTTGTGAGAGCATTATTGGCACAATATTGAGTATAAAGGGGAAAACAAAGGATGGGCTGAATTCTCGTAAAGATATGGAAGAAATGGGCTTAAGAAAAGAGCTACATGCCGAAAAAGTAGGGGACAAGTTTCGATGGGCAGCAGGGTCTTACAATTTATCAAGGTCGGAGAAGAAATTGTTTTGTAATAGGCTTGCAAATTTACGATTGCCTGATGGTTACAGTTCCAATATTTCAAATCATGTGTCATTGCATGATTCTAAGATTTTAAACCTTAAGTCCCATGATTGTCACATTCTACTCCAACAAGTCTTGTCCGTAGCATTAAGAGGACTTCTACCAAAGGGCACGAGAACTGCAATATTTCGACTTTGTTCATTTTTTAATGAATTATGCCAAAGAGTGATTGATAAAAACAAATTGGAACTCGAAATTGAAGTTGCAGAAACATTGTGCTTATTAGAAAGATTTTTTCCTCTATCATTTTTGATGTTATAGTGCATCTTACAATTCATCTTGCACGAGAAGCTCGAATTGGTGGGCCAGTACAGTTTCGTTGGATGTACCCCTTTGAAAGGTAATACATTGTATTTTAAATTAATAATATACTTATAAATTATTCTATACTCTTTTAATATTAGTTTTTATTCAGATTTATGAAGGTGCTAAAAGGATATGTTAGAAATTGTTCACGACCTGAAGGATGTATAGCATAAAGGTATCTTGTTGAAGAGTGCTCAAGTTTTTGTAGCGGGTACATAAAGCAAGCTACTGAAATTGGTGCTCAACATAGATGCAATGATGGTTTTGAAAATGAAACTATTGGAGAAGGGAGGCCAATTTCTAAGGGGAAAATGATGACTATGTCTTCTGACATGTTAGAGATCGCTCTTCGTACTGTTTTGTTTAATAGTTTTGAAGTCGAACCATATACTAAGTAAGTATGATACCAAATTGTAATCTTATTTTCACTTACTATGTTCTTATGTGCTTATAATTTAATACCAGAATGCATTTAGAGGAGCTTAAGCATTTGGATAGGCGTCTTTTGAAGAATGAATTACAAAAGAGACATACAGAGACTTTCATAGGATGGCTAGCAAATAAAGTCAAAAAGGGCCATGCTGGTACTATGTCGAGCACATTAAGGTGGCTAGCTTGTGGACCTAAAAAAGATGTATTGTCATTCTCAGGTTATATCATCAATGGTCATCGATTTCATACAAAAGCTGCCGAGAAAAGTACACAAAATAGTGGTGTTTCAATTGAAGCAGAAACGATTTGTCGATCTAGTGCAAGAGACACATCTCATGTCATTGGAAAAGTATCTTATTATGGGGTTATTAGAGACATAATTTTGCTTGACTACTACAACTTTCAAGTTCTTTTATTTCAATGTGATTGGACAAACATAGAAAATGGTGTCAAAGTTGAAGAGGGATTTACATTGGTTAACCTTCACCAAGGACAAAGCCAATTTGAAAAAGATCCGTTTCTTTTAGCATCACAAGCAAAACAAGTATTTTATTCAAGAGACAGTGATGAATCACATTGGTATGTTGTTTTAAAAGCACCACCAAGAGGTTTTTATGAGTTAGGAAGCTTCGAAGAGGATGCATACATGCCATGTGCACCATTAGATGTATTACAACTTGATCTGAATCTTGATGGTGAAGGTTATGTAAGACATGATTGTGAGAAGATTACTTCGGATGAGGTAAATAATTTTTTGACATGGAGGTCATTTTAATATTTAATGTGTTACATTATTCATTAATTTGCAGTTATTGATTATGTTGCAGGTATATGGTGCTTCCGAGTATTAACTAAGACGGGGAATCTGGTCATAAGACCATATATTGTTGAAGCTACCTTATTTCAAGTGTTGGTGTTTGCAATGTCATTAGATTTCTACTTATGTTTGGTTTAGATTTTGTTTATGTTTGGTTCTATCAATATAGCTGTGTTTCAGATTTTGTAGGTTCTATTGTAATTTCTTTTTCCAGAATGATTCAAATATTTTGGGTGAATCCATGTTTTATAAATAAGAGAAAACAGCTGCAACTACTTCTGTGTTAAGTTCTTTTGGGCAAATCAGTCAAATTTTGCTGCGTGCATAAACTATTATCTGTGCCTTCGCAAAGTTGGAAGTTGTATGTATACATATAAAATTAAAACCTTTAATTGTATGTGCACAGAGGACTTGATCTAGGACTCGTATCTGAGTATCAGTACAATCCAAACATATTGAACCAATGGAAGAAAAAAATGTCAAATTTTGTCTTTAATGAATATGAAAGTTCATAATTCATTCAACTTACCATGGAAGGTTAAATATTGAGACTAAAGGTACTATTTCTTAAACCAGCTCATTCCTCTACTGCCCCATGTGTAGCATACCCAACTACTAGCAATCTCCTTACTATATTGTTCTGCCAAGTAGTTTATTGTTGTTCTTAAATCCACTTTTATGTTTTGTTCAGGATTAGATATTACTATTCACCTATATTTTTTTAACATGGCTAATCCTCTTTTATGTTTTGTTCAGTAATTTATTTTTTTCTAGCTCTACAAGTCAATTTAGAAAATGAACATGTTGGGATCCGGTGAAGTAAGCTCAATTTATCTTTATAATATGTTTTTAAATAATATATTGGTGAAGAATTTTTAGTACTTATTATTTGCTTGTTTTATGAAGTCTTCCAAAAAAGGTGCAAAACGAGGAGTGAAACAAAATTTAGCTGTCATTGCCAAAACCATACAAAGAGGAAATGAAGGTGTAAGAATATCACATGAAGACTCTAACTCTCCTCCTAACTTGTCACCTAATACACCAAGTGACCAAAATCAATCAAATTATAATATGCCTGAAAAGAAGAATACCAGGGGTAAGTCTAAAATGGATCATATTCGCAAGTGAAAAATTCGATTCTGGTGGATTTTAATCATAGAGGACAACCAATTGGAGATACTGCAGCTGAATTTGCTAGTTTTTTGGGCTCGACGGTAAGAGAATTAGTGCCAGTGACAATGGAGAGTTGGATGGATCTTTCTGATGATTTTAGAGATCAAATATGGGAGCACATTACGATAATATTTATATACATTGTACTTACACATTAGACATAAGATGGTTTTTATTGATTGCAATGTTTTTTCTTATAGCAAAAATATATACTTGATGATTGTCATAAGACATATACATTCCAAAAGTTGGGAAAGCATTGGCGTGATCATAAATCTAATTTGATGAAAGAGGTGATGAAGCAAGCAAAAGTTGTAGGTTTTCCACGAGCACTCACCCTCCTCAAACCTGACAATATACCAGTCTTTAAAGATTGGAAGGCTTTTGTAATAAAGAGAAGTGCTCCAGAATTTAAGGCAAGTGTTGCTAGTTTACTGGTCTAATATAAATTTTTTCTCTATGTATTTGCTATTGCCATGTAATTTATATATTTCATATGGAAATTTAGGAAAGAAGTGAAAGATTTAAGAAGATGCGAAAAAGTCAAATTTTGTTACATAAAACTAGTCACAAGGGATATGTTCGTCTAGAGGATGAAATGGTAACTAAGTGATACACATATGCATGTTACCTAAAAACCTGTTTTATTACCTCAATTATTTTGTTAGGCTTAACTGATTTTTACTCTCTGTTTGTTACCTAAAATTGGTCTTGTAGCATCAACAAAGTGATGATCTCGATTCCATACAAAGAGTTGAAGTATGGATCAAGGGACATCAGAGGAAGACAGGTACATTGAGTGAAGAGGCTAAGAGAATTTTGGTAAGTGCTTGTTATTTATTTTGTACTCTTTGTTCTACATTATAACACATGAACCATTCTTGTAGTGTTTGCAGTTCTTGATATATTTGTGGCTAAAGCAGGGTAATATCAGCTTGTATCTGAGTTAGGCATAATAAAAAAAATATCAGCCCATATCTGAGTTTTTTCTATTGGGTAGCAGATTTATTTTGCTTATTTACAGAGAATTGTGCATTTTGCTTATGGCCCTTCTGAACTATAGTGGTCCATGTAGAAAATTCTAGCTCTTCTTGTTAAGAATCTTAAGATTCTTTGTGCTTTTTTCTAACAGTATCTTATAATGAGATAGGATGGAGTATCAGAGAAAATAGGTTGGAGTATCTTATAACACTAATTATAAGATACGATTACCAGCTGATATGTAGGGGATTGTAACAGTATCTTATAACGAGGAGTAAGTGAGCAGCCATAAGTGAGCAGCCTGTAGAAACAGAGCTTTGGAAGCTTCAGTATCGCATTTCAGATACAGTTCTGAAATGTCAATTTCTGTTTGTGCAGGTACCGACGCTACATGCCGACAATAATGCATAGCAATACGATAGGGACAGGATGACACAGATACCATATTGATTTAGTGTGTCCTTGTGTAGTCGGAGTGTTTGTGTCATGTCTGGCATGGCGAGACACGGACACTTCACAGATTTTGGAGTGCCTAGGTTGAAAAGAGGGTATATTAGTTATGGAAGCCTATGAACTATCAGAAAATATTGTCCATATTGTTGCCTTGTGGCTTGTCCTCACTAACCATAGAGATAATTATGTAGATGATGAATGTTTTAAGATGAAGGCTTAAGTGGTTAGTGATACTGTTCCGGAATCTGACTATTTATTATGAATTAATGTTTTTCTTTTCAATAAGAAGAGTTAAGTTTGATGGTTTGGAAGCAACTTGATAACAAATGTATTGTTTTACATGGGTGATATACTAATATACATCTGCAATCAGTATATTGAGAATTTTGGATGAACTCGAGTTACAGATGTTGTTTGTTGCAAATGCCAAATTTTAACCTGATCGGACTTCTGTGTTCTTCATTGAACGGGCAGATTAGGTTTTTACGTCGAGAGTTCACTTCCAGGACTTGGGTTTTACTGCATGGATTCATGTATATGAAAGGAATAGGTAAGGGATCTCTGAGCCACATGACATCCATATCCTGATAGAGTAAAGATAAAACATATGAAAAATATGCACACTTTTGAGTTAACTGAAGTAATACTAGGTAAGTTTCAATTGTTTAAAATTGGTATCATTAAAGGACTATGACCATGATCATTTTGTTGAAATTATAGTTTGCAGTATCAGCCGATACTGATCCGATATTGTGGATACAGACATGTACCGATATAAAAAATATGTATAAAATATTTTTTCTAAAATGTTAATTATTTATTTTTCGATATCAAAAAATCTGATACTTCGATCTAAAACTACCGATACTGTTGATACGTCGATTCCGATACTCATAGGAATGGTTCGATCCAGATTGGTAACACTCATTAGACTCTTCTGTGCTCTTGGGTCCCTGAATCTTTCCTTTTCGTCCAAGGTAGTATTTTTGTATCTATTTTTATTTGAGAGGTAGTAAGATTATTCATGTCTTGTTATTATCCTCTATAAGCTTATCCAGATTGGTAACACTTATTCATGTCTTGCTTCCTACAAGGTAGCAAGCTTGCTAGGTCCCTGTAAGCTTATCCAGATTGGTAACACTTATTCATGTCTTCTGTGCTCATAGGTCCCTGTAAGCTTATCCAGATTGGTAACACTTATTCATGTTTTGCTTCCAACAAGGTAGTAAGCTTGCTATTATCCTTTGTTAATGAAGTGTATCCATTTTTGTTTCCACTTTTATTTGAGAGATAGGAATGAACTTTTCATTCCTTCTAGTAGGACTACATCTTCATCTACAGTCAGTTAAAATAAAAAATAGGTTGTACATGTGTACACTAACCTACAATTGTGGTGCATGTTTTATTTGTGTACAGTAACCTACAATTCCTTATTACATGTAATTCGTCAGCTTTCTTATGTTGATGACTTTGTTTTATAAATGTGTTCTGGTAGATAGTGTTCACCATTTGTTCATACTATTGTATCATTCTAAAATTACCTACTATATAATTTATTGTTAGGATGACATAGAAGATACTTATAAGTTGGCAACACCATCAGAAAAAAAAAAATCTTTTGAAGTTGATGTTGTTTCGAAAGTAATTGGTCCCGAAAGACGAGGAAGAGTAAGAGGGCTTGGCTTTGGGGCAACTCCTTCAAAAGTGGAAGGCCAAAAATATCATCGTGACAAATTCAATAAATTGGAAAGTGAATTGATTGAATTGAGAAACTTATATAAAACCATTGCTGAAAAGGTTATTGGAAAAAATAACACTGTAAGTTTCAACTTCGACATAGTATTTTTGATCTTTATTGTATACTGACTTGTTTAATAGTTAATGTGTTTTTCATGCATGTAGCAAATTGAAAACTCAACCACTAGGGAAAAGGATAACTCAAACTATGGGGTTCAAAGTTCTACCAATCGTGGGATAACGCAAACAAGGCGAGAAAAGAAAAATATAGAAAATCCAAGTTCCCATAACATTGGGACAAAATGCAAATTGTTGAATTGGGAGACGGGTTTAGAAGTTGTTGCAATTGGTGAGATTGCATCTACAAATCCAAAGGATTTGGTCCATCATGTGGCTATAGGAAACGAGTGCTACAAACTTTGGGTTCATAAAGTAATTGATTATGAGGTGACTTTGTATCGGCCGACACGTGAATTTTTTCTTCTACATGAGGCTTTATCGAGTACAATTGTGTGGCCTATAAAGTATCTCAAATTTGACTAGTGGTAACACTTTTGAGGTAACGTAATATGACTATCCTTTTCTTTATCCCTTTTTGGTCTTGTTTTCTTTTATCTTTTGGAGTCTTTGGTACTTATTGTTTTGTTATCTATGCTACAGGGTCATCTTTAGTTTCCTAGTCCTGAAAGTATCCTTTGGGGTCGCCACTTGGTTGCTAGGATATCCAGGTAACTATGCTCACTCCATAACAAGTAACATAGCTTTTCTTTTTCGCCCTCTACATCTTATGATAAATTTTATTCTATGAAAGTTGCTTCAGCTTTCAGTTGCATTATTGTTGCATTATCAAGTCATCTTAATTAAATTTTGGATGGGTGTATTGAAGTAACATTTTTGACTTCTTTTTGTACTACCAGGATTCAGTTTTAGTTTGCTTATTAATTGTTCAATTTCAAACTTCTTTTTGTACTGCCAGGATTCAGTTTCTGACTTCTTTTTGTACTGACTTCTTTTTGAAGGGTGTATTGAAGTAAAAAAAAATCTTTTGCTTATTAATTGTTCAACATCCTACAGTTTTAGTTTGTATGATTCAGTTTTTTGTGTTTAAAATTAGTTCTTTGGTTCTGGAAAGGTGCTCAAGCTCTGTTAGGTTTTCATCATTCTTTAAGTTATTAATTTGTTCTCATATGTTGTCATTTTTCTTTCATGCTTTATATCATTATGATGCTTTATATCATTATGCTCCATTCTGCCAGATTGTCGTCATTAATGTGGGATTTTATTGTTATGTAACAGGTTACTTAAAAGATTACTCCTTATTTTGCTATTTGCTTGGAGGATGAGGATGTCGACCTCACACTTTTGATGCATGGGAGATTACTGGACCATGGCCTTAAAATATATTTTTTCTTTGTAAAGGAACTTAAGGAATCAATATATTTTGTGTAGGCCTATGTTAAGTATACAATATCTTTTTGGTGACATTTTATTTCATGATTTGGAATTCAGATGACTTTTACCATTGTTATAATTTCCAAATAGGCCTTGGTAGGCAAATTCAGATGACTTTTATCATTTTATTTCATGTTTGAGAATTTCTTATGACACTTGTTGTGTACAGTACTATCTTTTGATTATGGAATTGGATGATTTGGAATTATTATTTCAATAAAAGTTATTACTTTTCACAATTGTGATAAGAAATGGATTTGGATGATTTGGTATTATTCTTATATGTTCAGGTATTGAATGTAAAAGTAAAATTGATTATACAAAAAAGATTTTTTTTAAAAGTTGAAGAGAATTTAAGGCGTGCATAATATGTCATAATTGATACTTTTTACGACATTCAATAGATGTCATAATTGACAAATAACGAGAGGCAAAGGTATGTTGTAAAATATTTTCACAGCGTACAGCAGATTGCCGTGATTATGTATTAAGAGCGTGCCAATGAATGTTTGAATATGCATTAAGGACGTGCCGTTAAATGTCGTAATTGTGGATTAACGGCATGCAATTACATGCCATCATTGACTTTTAACGACACAATGAATGCCGTGAATTATTATAGACGGTGTTATATCGAGTTTTTATGGCACACAGTTTATGTCGCCTAAACTATCATTTTTTACGGCATGGCCAAATACGGCGTGAGGATGTGCGCCGTCTAAAGCGATTCACGGCGCACATTGTGCGCCGTAAAAACACACTTTTCCTGTG
>JANAVB010000102.1:0-45225 GCA_029216955.1 Iris pallida | reverse complement strand
GCCAAAAGGGGTATTAGTAATAATTTTATATTAGGTTTTTTAACCGATATATGATATCTCTTTTCTACAAGCCTCAAAATCCTATTCTTCCAAAACGAAGTTGAGGCTGATCATACCCTCTTCGCGTGCGAATTCGTTTCACACAGCGACGGAGGTTTGTGCGCGACGAACGGAGAATCGGAAGTCAGTCCCGCGTCACCCACGGAGCAGTTTTTCCACTCAAGGTACCCTACTTCCCTACGACGTAACTTTTTGCTCGTAAATCCGATTTCTGATCCGTAAAATGTTCTGGAAAGTAGACTTGACCCTCTTCAAGATCCCCTAGGTGGATTTTGGCATGGCCATCCAACTTGCTCGAAAAATCGAGACGAAGTTGGAGAAAAACCCACTTTTCTGAATATTAAAAACTGTTTTGAAACGCCAGCTTGTCGGCCACTTTTCTTTCTGTACAATAGGATTTCGTATAAAGTAATTGAAGAAAGTCAAATACAACCTAACCGAGATTGTAACGCACCTTTTGGATTCACTTTTTATCTAGTATGTAGACAGTTACACGTTGTTAAAGTTTTTCGAAAAACTGTAAATTCTATTTTCAAAAAGTGGAAAAATACCCCGTACGAGGTACGTCCGGACAAACCGGGCGACCCCGTCGCAAACCGAGAGTACCGAAAGGTCCGTATCGACTTTGCGGACGTGCGGGCTTTGACGGAATTCAAATTGGTTGCGTGTGCGCGACGAATTTGACCCGTATCCGTCAAATTTTTCCGTATCGGGCTTTTCGGAATTTCTCAATTAATTTGTGCACACTCCATATCGTGATGAAACTTGCGCCATTGGACTCAAAATATTTTTCTGGTCCTGTGAGCCAATTTGGTCCGATTCTGAGACCGTTGATCGGGACGCTATTTTGGCGGGCCCACAATCCCACTCAACGGGCAATTTTATGCACAGTCCACCGGAATCCAAAATTGGACATACCGTTGGGTTCGTCTCATCAAAATAAATTCGTAGACATGTAGTTTAACGACTTTAGAGACCATAGATATTGGCACGCATTTCGGTGCAAAGCGGGTCCAACGGCGGACATCGTTTTGACCCGAAATTACGATTTTGTCCCTGTTCCAGAATTTAACTTTTGGACAGGCGTTTCTTAGGTATATCTTCTTCACCGAGATCATTTTTGATATTTGTTTCAGTGTCTGGAGTCATCTGTGAATTGTGAGTTTTGGTGCTGACACTTGCTACTCTTGGATTTGCCTTTCTCGCACCGCAGGCAAGATACCTTGCCATTATACTGTTTATATTCAGTTGCATTTTTACATATCACTGTTCATTATTTTCAGTTCTTCTAGTTCTTGATTTAATGTCTGCACAGTGATATTAGATATACTTTGTTATTATCCTTTGATTGCATATGGACTTAGGTTAAGAGACTACCGTTGTAGTGTATTGCATATACCTTGACACTGTTGTGCCACGAGGATGTGTGAGATGAGTAGCATGTAGAGGTTCTTGTGTGTGGGCTGATCCCCCATGTGCATGCGTTAGGGCTAACTGCTAATAGAGGCGTGTTAGGAGACTTAGCAGTTAGTAGAGATACATGGTCGTGGATGCGACTTGACAGGTACATTGGGTGGGGAGAACATTTTCTTGTCGTATGGGCTTCTATTGCACTTCCCTTATAACCCGGAAGCTCCGCTGGAGATACGGGTATGAGCCTCTCAGGTTGGCCACTGTCGTTTTTCAACGTCATGCTCTCGGTCACTGGTGCCCAAGTGGGGACTATACCAGATCCCATTACAGCCAGGGCTCATGCGACGAAAGGTTTGTTCTTAACTGCATGTTCACTTTAGTATGGTTAGAGTACCTTATTTATGTCTTGTCACTTTCTTTTATTGTGGCATACTTTATATTCAGTATTTATTATGGCATGTTTATTGTATCTTGTTACGTCCCTCTGAGGACCTGGTTATCTCTCCAGGTGTGTGCTTCTGTGATTTTTGCAGGTGTTCTAGCCAAGGCCGTGATCTTCTCTATTCTTTCGAAGACGATTGCGCTTGGTTCGTCTCGCTATTTATCGATCACTTCTTGTACATTTTATTTGAGATAGTTGGTAGTGGACTTTGTCTCCGCCCAACGATTGTATACATGACAAATTTAAAGTTACTTTTATATCATTTATTTATCTAGTGGATGAGATTTAGTTATTATGGTTCTACTGTATTTTACAACTTATGTATTCATACGAGGTTTCTATATATTGGAGTATACTTCGTATGTATACAGCTGGCATGTCGATGTACCTAGTTCCACGTATTTTGGGACTGGAGCATTACATGTTTTTGTGGTGGCCAATGCAGGTCGAGTTGTCACTTCGGTTACGTTACTGTATCGATGTGAGCCTGCAACATAGGATTATAATCTAGGAATCTCATCCATACAACTTGACCTTTTTTTCTTGGCTTCAAATTTCGAACTCTCGTCCGACTTCCTTGGATTGCATCTTGCTTGATTCCTTTCTACCGTTGATTCTTATTTTCGTGCTTAGTATCGACTAGGAAGATGACTACACTAGTATATGCTCATAGGTCAAACACACGGCTAGAATGGTTATATTGGCAATTGGAATACATTTAAGACTCTAATTGGGTTAAAAGGTTCTTCTTTAAAGTGTGATTTAATGATTAGTAATTGGTAAAGTAGGATACTAACAAGAAGGTTTTAATCTTGAGATTTCTAATTAGTAAACACCAGAGGGTTTATAGAATTTTATACTTGGTTTAAGAAATTGATTGATTTTCAAGATTTGATATTTATGATTTATTGGGGTATAGTTGTACATCCTTGCATAAGTATAAAATTGATTTGCTTTTCGAGTTGTATATTTATGAGTTTTGAGCGATAGATATACATCTTTGAACAAATATAAAATTTATTGATTTTCGAGTTTTGATGTTTATGACTTATTGGATTATGGTTATACACCTTTGCACGATTATAAATTTGGTTTGAGAATGATCTTATATTTTAAAAATGGCCGTAGGGATTATTTAAATTGAGTTGTACGACTTGCGATTTTCGTGTTTAGTAAATTTTAAATTTTAAGTGGAAGTAATGATGGCGAATTTTTGGTTTAAATATTTGAAAGTTATGAAAATAATTTTTGAGAAATTTTTTTTTATTTTAAATTTTGTCCTATGATTGAGGATTTATAAAATCTATTTAGATTTTTGGTTTAAAAAAAAAGGAGATTTTGACTGATAAGATTATGTGAAAATTTAGTTTAATGTGGGATTGCTAATATTAAATTTTTGGAGAATTTCGAAGGATGTGATGGAAATTTTTTGATTGATTAAAGGAAGTTACCATATAAAAGTTGTGATTTTGTTGGAATAACTTAGCATGAATAGAAGTTAAAATTTATGAGAGCATTGAGCTTAATTTTTGAGATTACTTTTAATATGCTAAGAGTTTTATTATGAGTTATCTGAAAATTTTAGAGTGTTAAAATTTTGATTGATTGTGAAATTTTATGGATTCGTAAATTATGAACTCTTGAGTTAAATAGTTGAGTTTAAACGTTAATTTTGGAAAGGGTTAGTAGTAAAGTGATAAAATTTGCTTGAGATTTATGAGAGTGATTTAAATTTTTTATGATGAATTTGAACTGCTTGAAGTGAATACAAATTTTGGTGGTTTATTTTAAAAGTTTATTTTTGAAACTTTTTGAGGATACTTGAGTTAAATTTTAATGGTCCCCAAGATAACCCTACTGAGTATTCCACACTAATTGCCATGTCACCATGACCATGATAGTGGTATATACCCAAGGGTTGTTAGTCATCTACCCAACTATGTGACTGTAATTCCACCTCGACTTACTCGATCTTCCTTCAATTCTAGATCTTTAATTGTGACCTTCTAACCCATTTGCAATTTGATTAATGATTTAATGGTTCCTTAACTGTATTCATCCAGGAGACTATCTTCTCTCCGGAAATGTGCCCCTAAATTATTTTTTTATGGATTCTTTAATTAATTTTTATTTCATGCTGTAACTTGATCTTCATTATTTTGTGCATTAATTATCATATCGTGAACTCCCACTTTCTATTGTTGACCTTCTGGCACCCCCTACCATGACTTGTATATTTGAAGCACAACACTAGACTTTTCTTCCAACAAATTTCATGTGTAAGACCTAGACAAGTCCACCTTCATGTAGATGTATCATGTCCCACTAAAACTCGTCACCTTGTACACTATTTTTGATATGACCTTTTAATCAAAGTGGCCAAACTATAATCTTTACCATGATACCGATATATTTTTGACTACAGATAGGGATTCCATCTCAACTCAATTCTTTCGACCGATATGTGATTTTGTTCTACTTAATTCCCTAAATGCTAACCTTGTGTTTTACTTTGATTGCTTGACCCGTTGTCCTATCACACTACTAGTTTAACTCTTGTAAGTTGGGTAGAATACCTCACCACCTAGCAAACCTTTTTCCTCATGAACCACATTGTTAAGTTCACTTAGACTATAAATTCAAAGGACCCTACCTTATCAAGTCTACCCAGCCATAGATGAAGAAACACTAGGACAACTGTATAGGCCCAAACTTTAGGCGAGCCATAATTTTAAAAGATCTTGGACTATTTTAAATTCCTTCATCAGTACCTTCCTTGCTCATATTTTGACAATCTCATGCTACTAAGGTAGCTTCAGTTTTGCAAGCTTATTTCATTATCAAGCTTGATCATGACATATTTTATTGGGTGCACCCATTAACATATTGTCTAATCAGAACCGGTGCATGATGGTCTGATCAACCTATTGTACCTTGGTTCGCTTATCATATATTATTCTACATGGATGAAGACATAGTAAACTTGCCTTAGAGTCTCATCCGTGACCGCCTTGACAATTCTCTTTTGAATTATTTTTGCCGTCGATGAACCCCGTAATTCGTACTCAATATATAACACCGTCTTTGAAACCTTTGTTGTTCTTGTCTTTTACTTATTTTGGAAAGACAATGCACTGTACTTGCTAAGATAGACTCAAGGTATCATCATTGGTTGCCCAATCGGTTAATTATACACAAATGTAGATAGCCACCGACCGAATCATGTGGCTATATCCTCGACTTTAACTACTCCTCATTTCTCAACCGTAAAATTTTTATCGTGCCCTTCCAAATGTTCTTGAGCACTCGAGAATGATTCTAATCATTCACTTAAATTAAACCCTCAATCGAGGCAATTAGTCTCCAGTTTCTCTCTATGAACCACATCTCCCAAATGTTTTTTTTTTCTTTGGTCTACTCATTTCCTTACCGTTCTTCTAAATTGGATATTCAAAAATTTGCTACCTTCATTAGAAACCCTTATTCAATTCCATAACCATGATATATTTTTGTATATATCGACTCCACAATTTTCTATTGCATGGTGGTGTTGAACGCCGTTTTATCGCCTCCACCAAATTTAATTGTATTTTTGGTATTGACGAACTCTTCCTATTCCTCAACCCTAACTACCCTATTAATCCTAAATTTCGAGGACGAAATTCTTGTAAGTTGGGTAGGATGTAAAAGCCCTATTTTTTTAAAATTATTTATTATTGTTTTATTAGAGTTCAAATTAATTTATGCAATTTTTTTATTAGAAATGACCTTAGCCATTTTTAAATTTTGGAACATAAGACGTCCATGAATTTTGGCACGAAAGATGTAGTAGTGTGCTTTGACCAGTATATTAGCCATGTCGTGGGAGGCTTAGCCATAGTTCAGTCCGAACTAGGAAAACCAGGCCGAGTTGTGAAATAATGCATTTAAATTATTTTAATTAAATTATATTATATATTGATTTTTAGACGGTTCGGTTTGTCCAATTCAGTCCGAACAGGGTCCGAACCAAATTTAAGCCCGTGTAGGCATGTGGTGGGACCAAGATGGCCATGTAGGAATATTTCATGTGTGTACAAATTTTTAAATAATTTTGAGACTTGTTGAATATTTATTGACTTTCGGTACAAAATTTACATTTTATTAAAAAAATAATGTTTTACAAGATGGTATGATTTTTGGACCCACACATGGGTGAGCGATAAAGTTCACCCATTGGGACGATTATTATTATTTTATTATAATTTAAGTTATTTTGTGGAGATTAAATAAATATATTTTCCTATTTAAATATTTACTACTTCGAGTTGATTTTTAAGGATTGAATTTATGTATATATGTAGATATGCTCAAATATATTAAATAAGTGGATAGTTGACTTTTAAAATAATATTTGGATTTAAATAGATTTTTTTGGTGTATTTATGGATATATACATATATATATAGATGTATATAAGTTTTAGAATAAGAAAAAGAAAACAAAAAGAAAAAGAAAAAAAAAAAAAAACAAATAACCCACCCACTTAAAAGTGGGCGGGCCCCTCCCCCCATCCGTGCACAGCAGCAAGGGGTAACTCGTGGAAAGGCCAAAAGGGGTATTAGTAATAATATTTATATTAGGTTTTTTAACCGACTTGATATATATATAACTCTTTCTAAAAGCCTCAAAATCCTATTCTTCCAAAACGAAAGTTGAGGCTGATCATACCCTCTTCGCGTGCGAATTCGTTTCACCAGCGACGGAGGTTTGTGCGCGACGAACGGAGCATCGGAAGTCAGTCCTGCGTCACCCACGGAGCAGTTTTTCCACTCAAGGTACCCTACTTTCCTACGACGTAACTTTTTGCTCGTAACTCCGATTTCTGATCCGTAAAATATTCTGGAAAGTACACTTGACCCTCTTCAAGATCCCCCAGGTGGATTTTGGCATGGCCATCCAACTTGCTCGAAAAATCGAGACGAATTTGGAGAAAAACCCACTTTTCTGAATATTAAAAACTGTTTTGAAACGCCAGCTTGTCGGCCACTTTTCTTTCTGTACAATAGGATTTCGTATAAAGTAATTGAAGAAAGTCAAATACAACCTAACCGAGATTGTAACGCACCTTTTGGATTCACTTTTCATCTAGTATGTAGACAGTTACACGTTGTTAAAGTTTTCCGAAAAACTGTAAATTCTATTTTCAAAAAGTGGAAAAACACCCCGTACGAGGTACGTCCGGACAAACCGGGCGACCCCGTCGCAAACCGAGAGTACCGAAAGGTCCGTATCGACTTTGCGGACGTGCGGACTTTGACGGAATTCAAATTGGTTGCGTGTGCGCGACGAATTTGACCCGTATCCGTCAAATTTTTCCGTATCGGGCTTTTCGGAATTTCTCAATTAATTTGTGCACACTCATCATATCGTGATGAAACTTGCACCATTGGACTCAAAATATTTTTCTGGTCCTGTGAGCCAAATTTGGTCCGATTCTGAGACCGTTGATCGGGACGCTATTTTGGCGGGCCCACAATCCCACTCAACGGGCAATTTTATGCACAGTCCACCGGAATCCAAAATTGGACATACCGTTGGGTTCGTCTCATCAAAACAAATTCGTAGACATGAAGTTTGACGACTTTAGAGACCATAGATATTGGCACGCATTTCGGTGCAAAGCGGGTCCAACGGCGGACATCGTTTTGACCCGAAATTACGATTTTGTCCCTGTTCCAGAATTTGACTTTTGGACAGGCGTTTCTTAGGTATATCTTATTCACCGAGATCATTTTGATATTTGTTTCAGTGTCTGGAGTCATCTGTGATTTGTGAGTTTTGGTGCTGACACTTGCTACTCTTGGATTTGCCTTTCTCGCACCGCAGGCAAGATACCTTGCCATTATACTGTTTATATTCAGTTGCATTTTATTACATATCACTGTTCATTATTTCCAGTTCTTCTAGTTCTTGATTTAATGTCTGCACAGTGATATTAGATATACTTTGTTATTATCCTTTAATTGCATATGGACTTAGGTTAAGAGACTACCATTGTAGTGTATTGCATATACCTTGACACTGTTGTGCCACGAGGATGTGTGAGATGAGTAGCATGTAGAGGTTCTTGTGTGGGCTGATCCCCCATGTGCATGCGTTAGGGCTAACTGCTAATAGAGGCGTGTTAGGAGACTTAGCAGTTAGTAGAGATACATGGTCGTGGATGCGACTTGACAGGTACATTGGGTGGGGAGAACATTTTCTTGTCGTATGGGCTTCTATTGCACTTCCCTTATAACCCGGAAGCTCCGCTGGAGATACGGGTATGAGCCTCTCAGGTTGGCCACTGTCGTTTTTCAACGTCATGCTCTCGGTCACTGGTGCCCAAGTGGGGACTATACCAGATCCCATTACAGCCAGGGCTCATGCGACGAAAGGTTTGTTCTTAACTGCATGTTCACTTTAGTATGGTTAGAGTACCTTATTTATGTCTTGTCACTTTCTTTGATTGTGGCATACTTTATATTCAGTATTTATTATGGCATGTTTATTGTATCTTGTTACTTCCCCTGAGGACCTGGTTATCTCTCCAGGTGTGTGCTTCTGTGATTTTTGCAGGTGTTCTAGCCAAGGCCGTGATCTTCTCTATTCTTTCGAAGACGATTGCGCTTGGTTCGTCTCGCTATTTTATCGATCACTTCTTGTACATTTTATTTGAGATAGTTGGTAGTGGACTTTGTCTCCGCCCAACGATTGTATACATGACAAATTCAAAGTTACTTTTATCATTTATTTATCTAGTGGATGAGATTTAGTTATTATGGTTCTACTGTATTTTACAGCTTATGTATTCATACGAGGTTTCCATATATTGGAGTATACTTCGTATGTATACAGCTGGCATGTCGATGTACCTAGTTTCACGTATTTTGGGACTGGGACGTTACAGCTTCCGCAATCAATTTTATTATATTCTTCATCTCATGAATCGACAGGGTACAATAAAAAATCTTACAAGTGGTATCAGAGCCTTCTGTTCGATTTGTGAGGTCGAAGTTTTTGGATCCAATTTTTATTGTTGTTCTGGAATCCTAGATTGTTCAATATAATTTAATTTAGGATTCTGATTGTTCGATCAAAGTTTTTTTTTTTAATGATCTGTCAAAGAAAGAACAAATTAGGTCAGCATATGCTAATTCAGATCATGTGTTTTTGGTAAATTATATTCAGATTTAAAAATTCAGATCATGCCTACAGTTTATGGACGGTAAGGATTCGGTTAAAAAAATGTAGAAATTTTGTCGTTGGGTCTGATGCATAGTGCTTTCTTCGTGCATTGTACGTGTTGTTATTGTGTGGCATGTAAAATTTCTAACAGTGGAATATACTTAAATTTGTGGTTTTAGTTTGTTCAAAAAGTCGATTCTTTTTCATGCAAAAGCTGCATTGTGTTTTCTCCTGATGGATTCTGGGACTTTTAGCATTGAGTGCCAAATGGCATTGTCATGTAGTTGGTACTGCATACAATTGAAGATCTATTTGATTTGGGAAACATATGAATGAGGAGGACCAAAGTCATGCCAAAAAGCTTCCAGGCCAAAAATCATTAGGAGATCGCTTTTAATTTTGGTAAAAAAGGAATATTAATTTTGCAAAGTAGATGATTCGTTGTTGGAAACATATTCAGGATGCTACTTTTGGCTAAGAATGACAAATGTTGTTCATGTTGAAGATATATAAATGGTGTTGGAGTTATTCACATGTTATACGTACTTGAAGTTTAAGGATTAAAGTTTTTTTTAATCAATATATTATTGCTTCTATATAGCTGCATAATGCTCCATTATCCATAATGTACACTCTTATTTGGATTTATTTGGTCTGTTTGCTATATGTTCTCCTCTGGATGCATATCTTCAGTAGATTATTTTATTTGAAGTAACCTTTTTTTGGTTATTTGATATAATCTGTTAATGCATATATTTGACCTTCTATAGATTATTCTATTTAAAATAATCCTTATGCATTATTTGATATTATCTTTGGATGCATATCCTCCGTAGATTATTTCATGAATTTTGTTATAGTGATAATATCCAATTTTACCAAATTAAAATTCATGATTATGCTTTTGATTACTTTATTTGAGTAATAATCTTATGAATATGCATGTATATAAAGTTTTGGACATAATTCAGTTTGTAAAATTTAGTTAACATTCAAATTTTTTGGTGCCTTTTGTGACTAGCAATAGTTGTCTAATATTCTAAATAGACTCATTGAAACAAGATGTCGCCAAAGTGACCTCTCTTGCGTAGATAGTCTATGAGGAATGTTGGATGTTTGTGTGTGTATATTCATGCGGGTATTAGTCGGCCCAAAGGAAGGTTAATACTTGGCCGAATTGCACACATACTTGTGGTGATAAATGTGTGACAATTGTAAGGTTTACATGTGAATATAACCCGATCCAAAGATAGGCTTATTATTTGACATGACTTATTGTCAACGTTTGATCATTACACCAAGAGTACCACTTGCAGTTAATATCACTGTCCAAAGACTTGATATTAATGATGTACTAGGTATCTTGAGATGGGGTTCACCATTATTTGAATTTGTTTGACTATTACTCTTTGGTTATTAATTAGAGTATGTTTGTCTATTTATTTTTTGTTCTCTTTACAGTTAATGTTGTTAAAATATCTGCCAATAAGATTTTAATTTTTATGTTTAATGGGATAAACTTGAAGGGCAAAAAGAAATGAATACAGTAGCTGCTAAGGGTTCAGGTCAAAAGAAACAACAATATAAAACTAAGGGTTGTTCTTTTTTGATAAGACGGGACAAATAAAGAAAAAATGTACAAAGTACCACGCATGGCGTATAAAGAAAAGTACATTTCTAAATTTAGTCTGTTCTGAGGTTAATTTAGATTTAGTACCTAAAACACGTGGTGGTTAGATTCTGGTGCTACTACCCACATTAGTGTTTATAGACAAGGTTGTCTGAGCTACCGAAGCCAATTGATGGTGAAAGATACATCTATGTGGGTGACGGCAAATCGGTAGAAGTAGATGCAATAGGACATTTTAGGTTATTTTAGGAACCGATTATTATTTGGATTTGATATACACTTTTATTGTACCGTCTTTTAGACGAAATTCAGTTTCCTTAATGGACAAATCCGGTTATCATTGTTCATTTGGAAATAATAAGTTTAGTCTATCTTTAAATCCAAATACTATTGGTAACGGTTCCTTTAAGATTTATGATCACCTATATTCAGTTGAAACTATTGCAGCTTAAATAAAACCTTGCAAGTGGAGTCATGTGGCACTAAACACAAAATTAACAATAAATATTTTTAGCCTCATTATGACATAAGCGATTAGGTCACATCTCTAGAAATAGAGTTGAACGACTTGTGTCTGATGAGATTTGGATTTTATTGAATCTATAGACTTTAATGTCTATATTAATGTGTAAAGGAAATACAGACCAAAGTTCAATTGTAAGCAGCTACTTTATTGTCTATGCTGACAAATCAAGGGGTTAATAATTATACGGTCCCACACTAAGAATTTTTTTTTGAGACGAGAAGTATAATATTTTTGAGGATGTTGAGTTTGGGGGAGAAATAAAGTCAGGATCATTGTCTTTGAGAAGGAACCAATTACGATTCCTACTATCACTTTTGACGATGTGCAGGATTCTATACCTGTCATGATCAAGAAGTGAATTCGGAGCCTCAATAAGACAATGTCGAATTACCTCTATAAGTCGTTTTTGAGATACCTTAACAACGACAACGTAGCGGCACCCCATTCAAGATAAGGTAATTATTCATAAAGAACACTCAACAACCTCAAGAACTGGTAATGTTAAGAAGGTCCACAAGAGAAAGGAGAAATATAATTTCGGATTATATTGTCATATTTCTTTAGGAACGTGAGGAAGACCGTGGATACTGGAAGATGATCTATAATCATCTTCCGTCAGGCCATGGAAAGTTCTAGTTCTCAAAGTGGATTGATACAAAAATAAGGAGTATAAGTCCATGCAAGACAATAAAGTTTAAGAACTTGTCCCATTACCAAAAGGTATGAAGTCCATTGGTTGCAAATGGACATTTAGAACTAAGAATGATTTGAAGGGTCATATGGAGAGGTATAAAGTACGTCTTGTAGCTAGTGACTTTACTCAAAATTTTGGGATTGATTTTAAAGAGTTTTTCTCTTTGGTATCTTTGAAAAACTCCTTTAAAACAATCATAGCACATGTTGCACATTTTGATCTTGAATTACATTAAATGGATGTCAAAACGACATTTCTCAATGGTAACATTGACGAAACAGTTTATATGGTGCAACCAGAAAACTTTGTGTCGAAAGACCAAAAGAATATGGTTTGCAAATTGACAAAATTTATTTATGAACTCAAGCAAGCTTCTCGTCAAAGGTACTTCAAGTGATTATCTCGTTTGGTTTTGAGATGAACACTGTTGAAGATTGTGTGTATCACAAGTTCAGTGGGAGTAGAAATATTTTTTTAGTTTTTATATTGATTGAAGTGTTCAATGCTGTCACGCCCCAGAACCAGAATACTGGAGAGCGGGGCAGACATAGCCAGCTACGTATAATAAAATGGGATCCACTCCACTATACGGTCACGGCTAGATATATGAGGGTTTATCTACAAGCCAACAGTCTCTTAAGGTCATGAACAAGCCTAGTGTCTCAATCACAAGCAAGCAATAGTAATTACAAGATGTCAGAGCACCAAATATATAATAGCAAGGCGTCCCATACATTATATATTCAGCTGATCATGAAGCTAGTCGTTACAAATGTGAGGACTAGCAAGAGTTTTAGTCATACATGATCAACCCTAGGTTGCCAATCATGTTACAGCCGTAGGCAGACAGTAAGTAAAAATGTACACGAGCTAACACTTGCTCGGCGGCTAAACGCCTCAAAAGAATAATTTTACAATAAAGTGGAAGGACAAAAGAAACCCATTCGTTGCCCTGGTTACGTCTGGTATTCACCATCGGGCTGGAAAACCGGTAGATCCTCTGGAGCTGCTCCGGAATCTGGCCATACAAAACCAGCTGGGTCAGACCCCAGAAAGTGCAAGTGCCACAAAGGAGGCTTCACTTAAGAACTAAAACCAGCAATCAGCACAAGATATAAATATAAATAAAAAAATAAGGACTGGAATAAAAGAAAACATATCAGGATGATATACGACGAGATAACCATGGAACTATTCAGATAGCCAGGTTACAACCCGTAAACCAAACAAGGACCGGGGTTGTAACCCTTCGTCTGAACGGAGCTTGGTTTCTCACCATTTATCGGTAAAATAAATACAAGCATTCTGGTCATTCAATAGTCTGGAACAGGGTCAGGGCAAGACTAGACTGGTTAGACTCCGTCCAATCACTTCACGGCCAAGCAAGAATTACGGCTTGATACTTTAACTAACTAGGGTTGTCACAAGCCTAATTACTAACAAGATGCAGTGAGATTATTCCACAGCCACAAGCCCTGCAGACCATCCAGGTCACCCAGGTCGAGAGATTAGGGTTGAATTCAGGTGGGTACATCGTCCAGGAAACGCATGTACCCTTAAGCAGTTTGAAGGGTGCAACA
This sequence comes from Iris pallida, assembly GCA_029216955.1. Classification (NCBI taxonomy): domain Eukaryota; kingdom Viridiplantae; phylum Streptophyta; class Magnoliopsida; order Asparagales; family Iridaceae; genus Iris; species Iris pallida. The sequence goes on along the minus strand of JANAVB010000102.1, from coordinate 31,671 downwards.
CATGACAGTGTGCTGGAAATGTGCCCTACTCGACGGCAGGCTACAGATCCCAAGCGCACCCAGGTAACGGGATTGCCTGTAGCTAGAAAATCTCTTCATGACTAATGTATTAATCTAGTTGTTAACCTTAGTCCATTTTAGTAGGTACTCCTGACCGTGGTACTCAGGAGTCCCCTCCTAGACATGATGCAAGACAGGACTGGATTATTTGTACAAGCACAATCGTCCACGGTGTCCAGGTTATTTATACAGGTCATGTCATGTCAGGTAGCCGTCGCAACAGCTTATCAAGATATAACATGTCAGGTTTATCGTGTCAAGTATACTTGTCAGGAGTGCGCCACGACGGGCCACTATCAGGTCATGTCAGGTCATTATGTCAGGAGTGCACCACTACGAGTCACTATCGTGTCATGCTCAGGTATCATTTCCAAACATATTAAACAAATTCATGATTATCAAGTTCATGACAAGAGGCGTAAGGATATAAAATGGACGTTAAATATCTAATAAAATATCAATATATAAGGCTATAGAAGATCAAGGGTAATCAGGCTACGCTCAAGCCAGGCTACGCTCAGGCTAGCATACGCTCAGGTCTGCGTACCAAAGGATCCATACACTTCCAATGGGAAGCGTACGCAAGGGTCAGCGTACACAAGGGCACGCTCAAGCTACAGGTCAGCGTACGCTCAAGCTAGCGTACGCTCAAGACACGCTACCAACAGGCAGCGTATCAAGGCTAGCGTACGCTCGCTAAAGAGCAGCGTACACAAGTCAGCGTACGCTCGCTAAAGAGCAGCATACACAAGTTAGCGTACGCTCGCTAAAGAGTAGCGTACACAAGTCAGCGTACGCTCGCTAAAGAGCAGCGTACACAAGTCAGCGTACGCTCGCTAAAGAGCAGCGTACACAAGTCAGCGTACGCTCGCTAAAGAGCAGCGTACAGCTCAGTGGCGTAAGCTAAAAGCTAGCTCACTGCTCACTGTCTTCTCCAAATGGCAAGAACAGCAAGAACTCTAAAGTTGAATCTAAGCTTCAATTGTCCAAATCTTGGTCAAAACAAGTCTGAATCCAACTTTCCAAAGGTCAAAACTGGGTAGAATGAAATGCTCTATAACATGGAACCATTAAAACTTGAAAACAAAGAAGTTTAATAGATCAAAACCACCAAAATCCGAAAGTAACTAATTTTTAGATCTACAAAAATTAAAGCCTCAAAGTGAAAATGACAAGTTCTAATGTGGTTTAGAATCATGAGGAGAAGCTAATGAAACCATCAAAAGGAGTTCTCTTGTGGAAGCAAGTTGCACTTGCCTATGGTGTTCTTGGTTGGTGGAGAAGAGTAATGGTGGGGGAAGGAGAAGTAAATGAGAATTATGGAGGAGAGAAGGTTGGTGGGGATAATAAAGAGGGGGGTTGTGGTAGAAATGAAGGAGAAGCATAGGCTAAGGTGTTCCACCCTTGGCCCATGATGAACCAAGCATTGGGCCGGCCGAACCAAGCCAACCCCAACCGAGAGTTAAACCAAGCCGAGAGCTAAACAAGGAATAATACAAGAAAAAGACACGTACACGTATTTCCAAAATACGTAATACGAACCACAGGCATTACAACTCTACCCACCTTAAAAGAATTCCGTCCTCGGAATTTAATCAAGAGGCTAGAGGAGCAATGACAAGCTATATTAATAACAAGCAAGCTATACTAGGCAATCAATCAATCATGTATGTAAGCAAGGAAATCGAAGGCACGAGAAAAATGAAAGATATCCTGCTGGGAATCTCTCTGCCAGTTCTGGATCTGAGCTTGGACCTGGGCATACTGCTGGGGTCTCTGTAGCTGGAAGGTTAGGGCCTGAGGCGGCAATGGCCTCGGAGGCTGGTACTGCTGCTGAAACACTTGGGCCTGAGGCGGCAATGGCCTCGGCAATGGATACTGCTGCTGCTGCTGGACTGGAGCTGGTCCCCTTACCGAGGGACTAGTCTGGGCCGATGACGAACTGACCCTATTCGGACAGGACCCTATCTTGTGGTCCGGTGCCCCACAAGCCAAACACAATCCCTGTGCTCTGCGACACTCTGAAACAACGTGTCCTGGCTTTCCACAATGAGTGCAGCCCATTGCGGAAGACTGCTTCGGCTCTTGTTGCTGAGGGGACGTGATCGACGTTACTGAGGCCGCCTGCCTCGGAGTTCCAATTGTCAAAGCCCTAACTGCCGGGGCTGGTGCTGTCGACTGGGTCATCTGACCGTAAGATCGCTTCCGACCTCCGGTCCTGTCCACGATCCTGTGGGAGGTATACTCGTGCCTCCTAGCTGCCCTCAACACTGCATCAAAAGTCTGATGCTCAAACTGTTCTACTGCCAACAAAATCTCGAGATGAAGCCCTTGCTGGAACCGCTGGGCTCTGTCAAACTCGGTCGCCACCAAGGTGGAAGCAAACCGACTGAGCCTCGAAAACTCGGCCGCATATCCGTCGACCGTTCTGCCTCCTTGCTTCAGGTTGGTGAACTTGGTCTGAAGATCATACCGAGCCACTGCATCGAAGTACTTAGTCTGGAATCTCTCTCTGAATAGTGTCCATGGAATAGGGGCCACTAATCCCATGACCTGTGCTTCCCACCAACTGTGGGCAAGATCCAATAACTGTAGACGCACCACGGCCACCTTCTCGTCTTCTGGGGTTCTGGCTGCCTGTCACCCTCATTTCCTGTATTACGTATTTATGCTCGTATTTGATTTTGGCACGTATTTTATTTTCTCGACTTGCGGATTTTGGTTTCCCGTAAATGGGTTTGGACCATGGCTTGGTTTTATTTTATGGAATTGGTTTGGTTTGATTAGGTTTGGTTTAATATGAATTGGTACACTTTAACCTACACTCCTCCCTCAACACACCACAACCACCCTCATTATATCTCCACCAAACTTTCTCTCTCCTCTTTATTCTCCATTAATTTTCTTCTTCTCCTTCCTCCACACACAACTCCCCAACCCATAGGCAAGTGCATCTTGCCATCAAATAAGTACCACTTTTATTTGTCCATTAGCTAGATTAGGCCATGGAGAACAACTTTAGAACTTGACATTTTGTGATTTGGAGTTTTCTTTGTTCTAGATCTAGGTTTTTACTATTTTCAGATTTACATGGTTTTGATCTATTTAATTTCGATTTTTGCATGTTTTGATACTTCCATGTGGAAGAGAATTCGATTTTACTCAAGTTAGAACCTTGAAAATCTAGATTTGGTTTTGATTTGATCAAGTTATGAAGAATTGAAGTTTTGAAGTTCTTGGAGTTCTTCTCGGGTTGGAGAAGCAGCCCTCTCGGCCTGCGCTCTTTAGCGCAAGGCCGATTGCGCAGCTCACCCTTTGGTGAACTGCGTACCTTCCTTCTCGGCCAGCGCCTTCATTGCGCATAGCCGATTGCGCCCGGCCTCTTAGGCTGGACCGCGTATCTCCCTTGGCGTACCAACCCCTGCGCAGTTGGCCCCTGCGCAACCTGACTCATACGCAATCCACCCTGCGCAAGCCAGCCATGCACAATCCACCTATGCGCAATCCATCTCTGCGCAAACCAACTCCTGCGCAGTTCACTCCTGCGCAGTCTACCTTCTGTGCAATCCATCCATGCGTCATCTGCCCCTGCGCACTTGGCACCCTGCGCAGTTGGTACCCTGCGCAGCACATCCTGCGCACTTGGCACCCTGCACAGTACATACCCTGCACAACCTACTTGTCTGTGATGATTTGTTATTTCTTGATCTTGGCTCTTTTATAGTCCTATTTATATTAGTACTTTATTAGATATTTTATGCCCATTTTATATCCTTACGCCTTTTGACATGAACTTGATTTTACTTAATATACTTGGAATGACTATTGTACATGGCCTGGTATGACAAGGAACTAGCATAACATGACAGTGACCCGTAGTGGTGCACTCCTGACATGACCAACTTGACTTGATAGTGGCCCGTGGCGGCGCACTCCTGACTGACTTGTAACTTGTAACTTGACTCGTATAATCAACTTGACACCGTGGGTGTTCCTGCTTGCTTGCTTGTACAATCCACTTGTCTTGTCTTGCATCATGTCTAGGACGTGACTTCCTGGATACCACGGCCAGGGACTCGCGCTAAATTGGATTAGGCTAATGATTAGATCAAACTAGAACATGGAGAATTCCCAGTCACAGGCAATCTCGTTATCTGGGCGCTTTAATGGACTTGTAGCTTGCCGACGAGTAGAGCACATTTCCAGCACACTGTCATGTGTTGCACCCTCTAAGTCACCTAAGGGTACATTTGTCTCCCGGGCAATGTACCTACCTATAACTCTCAATCCGCGGAAGGATAACTGGATGGTCTGCAGGGCTTGGGACTGGGAGTTTCTCACTTGCATCTTGTTAGTAATTAAGGCTTGTGATAACCCTAGTTAGTTAAAGTAGTAAGCCGTAGTATTTGTTTGGCCGATTGCGAATGGATGGTGTCCAGCCTTGTCTAAGTCTCGTCTAACTCCAGTACCTGCTATCTCCTGAGCATGTTTGTTTTACTTATCTTAACGATAAATGAGTAGAGACAGTGAGCTATTCAGGCGAAGGGTTACAACCCCGATCCTTGTCTGGTTTAAGGATTGTAACCTGGCTCCCCGGAATGGTTCCACGTCCCTAGTCGTTTATCGCCCTGTGTACTTTATTACTTGTACTTTCTTTTATTCTTTATGTTCTGATATGCTGGCTTTTGTTCTTATTTGTGGCCTCCTTGTGGCACTTGCTCTTTCTGGGGTTTGACCCAGCTGGTTTTGTGTGGCCAGATTTCGGAGCAGCTCCCGAGGATCTACCAAGCTTCCAGCCCAATGGTGACAACTAGACGGAAACCCGGGCCAAGAGTGGGTTTTCCTTTTTGTTTTACCCACTTATATGTAAATTTATTCTTTTGAGGCGTTTAGCCGACGAGCACCTGTTAGCTCGATGCACATTTACTTACTGTCTGCCTACGGGCTGTAAACATGATTAACAAATCCTAGGGTTGATCATGTATGACTGAACTCTTGCTAGTCCTATCATTTTGTACGACTAGCTTCATGATCATCCAATATGTAATATTTGGGACGCCTTATATATATATATATTGATGCTCTAACATCTTGTAACTCTGTTAATTGCTTGAGATTGAGACAATAGGCTTGACCTTAAGAGACTGCTGGCTTATAGTAAACCCTCATATCTAGACAGCCGTGACCGTATAGTTGAGATGTATTCTATTTCAATATACGTAGCTGGCTATGTCTGCCCCCGCTCTCCAGTATTCTGGTTCTGGGGCGTGACATGGTTTTAGTGGTAGTCCATGCAGGTCTTGTCAATCAAGAAATGTGAGGGTTTACCGAATAGATGTCTCAATCAATATTCGCCCTTGATCTCTGCTCGTATCTTCAAATCCCTGAGATTCTTGACCTGATCACATGCTTGTATCATTGATCTGTCCGGGTCCTTTCCTTACTGTTTCCTATGTCGTCTTCTTCAGCGGCATTACTCCCGGACCTGCCAACCAGCCAGAGGAAGCTCGACAAGCACCCCAGCACCAGGAAGATCAAGCTCAGCACTCTGGAGTAGCCTCCCGAGTTATGCTTTCCGGAGGCTCAGAACCTCCAGTTCAGGCAGCTCCGCCCGTTCAACCAGCTAGACTGGATGAGGGACCTTTGGTAGGGCTTATCAGAGAACTGCTTGCATCCCAAGATCGTCGAGGCGACGCCTTGCACCAGGAAGTTCATGATGCACTAAACCGAGGAGGTCCCCAAGGGAATCAGGCGGCCAACAGTTTCAAGCGCTTGAACCCTCCCTTCTTTGACGGCAGTGAAGATGCGATTGCCGCAGACGCTTGGCTTCAGGATACCGAGGTGGTTCTAGAAGCAGCTAGGACACCTGAGAATGAGAAGGTGGCGGTGGTACGCCTACAGTTGTTAGACTTGGCTCGCAATTGGTGGGCAGCTCAGGCCATGGGGTAGCGGCACCAGTCACTTGGGCGACGTTCAGAGAGAGGTTCCAGACAAAGTACTTCGATACGGTGGCACGGTACGACCTGCAGACCCGGTTCACCAACTTGAAGCAAGGAGGCAGGACGGTCGATGGCTATGCGACCGAGTTTTCCAGGCTGAGTAGGTTCGCCCCCACCTTGGTGGCAACCGAGTTCGATAGGGCTCAGCGATTCCAGCAAGGGCTGCACTTAGAGATATTATTGGCTGTGGAGCAGTTCGAGCACCAGACGTTCGATGCAGTATTGAAGGCAGCAAGGAGGCATGAGTATACCTCCCGGAGAATTGTGGACAGGACCAGAGGCAGGAAGCGGTCCCACAACCAGATGCACCAATCTTCAGCTCCAGCCCCGGCAGCTAGGGGTATAACCATTGGAACTCCGAGGCGGGCGGCCTCAGTGACGTCGGTTCAGCATTCGACCCCGACGTACCCGCAGCAACAGAAGTAGAAGCAGTCTTCCGCGGTGGGATGTTCGTATTGCGGGAAGCCGGGCCATGTAGTGGCAGAGTGTCGTAGGGCACAGGGATTGTGCCTGGCTTGTGGAGGAGCAGACCACCAGATAGGGACCTGCCCGAATAGGGGAGGTCCATCATCATCCAACCTTTCTAGTTCTTCGGTGAGAGGACCAGCCCCAGTTCCAGTCCAGCAGCAGCAGCAACAGCAGTACCCGAGGCCATTGGCGCCTCAGGCCCAGGCCTTTCAGCAGCAGAACCAGCAGCAGTTCACCCAGGCTCCAGCACAGAACCGACAGAGGGGTTTTCAGCAGAGGGGACCCGCAGCTAGAGGTCATGCTATGATGATGACCATGGAAGAAGAAGTTGCACCAGGTGAGGTAGTGGCAGGTACTATTCTCGTCAACACCTTTCCAGCATCTGTATTATTTGATTCTGGTGCATCGCATTCATTCATGTCTGCACGATTCGCGACACGGATAGGATTGGAGCCCGAGTCATTATCAGTGAGGCTCAATATACTTACTGGTAATGGTCTTGTGGGAGTAGATCGAGTGTTTTCCTCATGTCGGATCGTAGTTAGCGGTAGAGAGTTTCCCGCTAGGCTCATAGAGTTTCCTATGGCAGACTATGATGTAGTCCTAGGCATGGATTGGTTGAGAAACTATTATGCTAGGATAGACTGCCATGCTGGCAGAGTTGTCTTTAGTATTCCCGGAGAGCCAGAGTTTTCATTTTCCAGAGGCGCCGTAGAGCCATCTCCTCTAGTATTGCGGATGGCAGTAGCAGTAGTGCAGTTGCCCCGGATAGTTGAAGAGTTTCCAGATGTCTTCCCAGAGGAACTTCCAGGGATGCCACCAGAGCGGGAGATCGAGTTCACCATCGACTTGATTCCCGGGACAGCACCAGTATCAGAGCGAGTCTACAGAATGGCGCCTTCAGAGTTGGAGATTTTGTACAAGATGATTGAAGAACTCAGGACCAAGGGATTCATTCGTACAAGTGGATCGCCTTGGGGAGCCCCGATGCTTCTTGTGAAAAAGAAGGATGGTACGTCTAGGCTATGTGTTGATTATCGTACCTTGAACTCAGTGACAATCAAGAACAGATACCCTCTCCCGAGGATAGATGACTTGTTTGATCAACTCAAAGGGGCTTCAGTTTTCTCGAAGATAGACTTGCGGTCAGGATACCACCAGATCAGAGTCAGAGAGCAGGACATCCCGAAGACGGCGTTCAGATCTAGGTACGGGCATTGGGAGTTTCTAGTTATGCCCTTTGGAGCGACCAATGCGCGGCAGTGTTCATGGACCTCATGAACCGTATTTTCATGCCTTACTTGGATCAGTTTGTGATAGTGTTCCTTGATGACATCCTGGTCTACAGCAAGAGTGAAACAGAGCACGAGCAGCATCTCAGAGTTGTCCTCTAAATTCTCAGAGAGCACCAGTTGTACGCCAAGTTCAGTAAATACGAGTTCTGGCTCGATCGTATTTCGTACTTGGGTCACATCATTACCAGAGGAGGAGTGGAAGTGGATCTCCAGAAGATTGTGGCTATCGAGGCATGGCCAGTACCCAGCTCAGTGGCAGAAGTTCGCAGCTTTCTTGGATTGGCCGGCTACTACCGGCGGTTCGTCTCTGATTTTGTAAGGATTTCAGCGCCGATGACCCAGTTGACCCGCAAGGATGTGTCGTTCGTTTGGACAGCAGAATGTCAGGAATCATTTGAGAAGTTGAAGCGAGGTTTGATAACGGCTCCCATTCTTACCCTTCCAGATGGGACCGGAGGATTCACAGTTTATTGCGACGCTTCAGGCAGAGGATTGGGATGTATTTTGATGCAGCATGGGAAGGTAATTGCTTATGCGTCACGTCAACTCCGTGATCATGAGAAGAATTACCCGACCTACGACTTGGAGCTAGCAGCAATAGTATTTGTACTTAAGTTGTGGAGGCACTACTTGTACGGAGACAGAGTGGAGATTTTCACAGATCACAAGAGCCTGAAGTATGTTTTCACCCAGAAGGACCTTAACATGCGGCAGAGAAGATGGCTCGAGCTACTGGTGGACTACGATGTGGATTTGCAGTATCATCCAGGGAAGGCCAACGTTGTAGCGGATGCGTTGAGCCGGAGAGCCGGAGTTTATTTCCTGACGGCGCAACCAGAGTTATTGTCGGATCTTCAGAAGATGGGAATTGAAGTGGTTCTTCCTTCCAATGTGGCCCTGATGGCCAGCCTACAGATTCAGTCCACCATAGTTGAGAGGATCCGGACCGCACAGTTAACAGATTCCAAGATTCAGCGGCTCAGAGCAGAGTGCGAGGCAGGGAGAAGGCCAGAGTTATGTATTCATGAGGATGATACACTTCGACACGGCACGCGTTTTGTGTACCCAGTGGAGATATCAGACAGGAAGTCATGGCAGAGGCTCACAGTTCGCAGTACTCCATTCATCCAGGCGGCACGAAGATATACCGAGATATTCGTCAACACTTTTGGTGGAATGGTATGAAGAGGGAGATAGCCCGGTATGTCTCTCGATGTTTGGTTTGCCAACAAGTCAAGGCTGAACATCAGAGGCCAGCTGGACTTCTTCAACCTTTACCGATCCCAGAATAGAAATGGGAACACATAACCATGGATTTCGTGACTGGGTTACCCAGATCTCCGGCAGGCAGAGATGCTATTTGGGTCATTATGGACAGGCTTACCAAGGTGGCACACTTTCTTCCATTTAGAGTTGGACAGTCGACGGCACAGCTAGCAGAGATGTATCTCAGGCAGATCGTCAGACTTCACGGAGTGCCAGTCAGCATAGTATCAGACAGGGATACGAGATTCACATCGCACTTCTGGCGCAGTCTTCATCAAAGTTTGGGGACTCGTCTCAAGTTCAGCTCAGCGTATCATCCGCAGACAGATGGACAGTCAGAGCGTACTATACAAACTCTCGAAGATATATTGCGGTCGTGTACCCTTGACTTCGGTGGTTCGTGGGAGGATCACCTGCACCTGGTGGAATTCTCGTACAACAATAGTTTCCAGGCCAGTATCCAGATGGCACCCTTCGAGGCTCTGTATGGTAGGAAGTGCAAATCCCCGTTAGCATGGGACGATGTCAGAGAGAGGCAGATGCTCGGTCCAGAACTGATTTCTCAAACGGTTGAAGTGGTCAGGAAAGTCAGAGATCACCTCCGAGTTGCTCAGGATCGCCAGCGCCATTGGGCCGATGCTTATCGGCGTCCCTTAGAATTTGTCGTCGGCGACCATGTATTCCTTAGGATCTCGCCTACCCGCGGCGTCATTCGTTTTTGGCGTACGGGGAAAGCTTAGTCCTAGGTATATAGGGCCGTTTGATATTCTGGAGAGAGTAGGCGATGTGTCCTATCGTCTCGCTCTTTCGCCGTCGCTAAGTGAGGTACATGATATATTCCATGTATCCCAATTAAGACGGTACATCCCGGACCCGAGCCATATCCTAGATTATTCGGAATTGGTTGTTGGTACCAACCTTTCGTATGAGGAGAGGCCCGTGTCTGTTTTGGACCGGAGGGAAAGACGCTCAAGAACAAGACTATTAACTTAGTCCGTGTTGCTTGGGGTCATCACTCTCTAGGTGAGTCAACGTGGGAGCGTGAGGACGACATCCGATCGCGATATCCCTACCTGTTTGACTCGTAAGGTATAATGTCTTCCTTGTGCCTTACGCTTTCCCTTCCTTGCTTGCATTGTATGATTGTATGATTGAACTGCTTAGTGTAGCTTGTTTGTGCTTAGTATAGCTTGTCGTGGCAATCTCTAGCTCCTTGATTAAATTCCGAGGATGGAATTCTTTGAAGGTGGGTAGAGTTGTCACCCTCATTTCCTGTATTACGTATTTATGCTCGTATTTGATTTTGGCACGTATTTTATTTTCTCGACTTGCGGATTTGGTTTCCCGTAAACGGGTTTGGACCATGGCTTGGTTTTATTTTATGGAATTGGTTTGGTTTGATTAGGTTTGGTTTAATATGAATTGGTACACTTTAACCTACACTCCTCCCTCAACACACCACAACTACCCTCATTATATCTCCACCAAACTTTCTCTCTCCTCTTATTCTCCATTAATTTTCTTCTTCTCCTTCCTCCACACACAACTCCCCAACCCATAAGCAAGTACATCTTGCCATCAAATAAGTACCACTTTTATTTATCCATTAGCTAGATTAGGCCATGGAGAACAACTTTAGAACTTGACATTTTGTGATTTGGAGTTTTCTTTGTTCTAGATCTAGGTTTTTACTATTTTTGAATTTACATGGTTTTGATCTATTTAACTTCGATTTTTGCATGTTTTGATACTTCCATGTGGAAGAGAATTCGATTTTACTCAAGTTAGAACCTTGAAAATCTAGATTTGGTTTTGATTTGATCAAGTTATGAAGAATTGAAGTTTTGAAGTTCTTGGAGTTCTTCTCGGGTTGGAGAAGCAGCCCTCTCGGCCTGCGCTCTTTAGCGCAAGGCCGATTGTGCAGCTCACCCTTTGGTGAACTGCGCACCTTCCTTCTCGGCCAGCGCCTTCATTGCGCATAGCCGATTGCGCCCGGCCTCTTGGGCTGGACCGCGCATCTCCTTTGGCGCACCAACCCCTGCGCAGTTGGCCCCTGCGCAACCTGACTCATGTGCAATCCACCCTGCGCAAGCCAGCCATGCGCAATCCACCTATGCGCAATCCATCTCTGCGCAACCAACTCCTGCGCAGTTCACTCCTGCGCAGTCTACCTTCTGCGCAATCCATCCATGCGCCATCTGCCCCTGCGCACTTGGCACCCTGCGCAGTTGGTACCCTGCGCAGCTTACCCTGCGCACTTGGCACCCTGCGCAGTACATACCCTGCACAACCTACTTGTCTGTGATGAATTTGTTATTTCTTGATCTTGGCTCTTTTATAGTCCTATTTATATTAGTACTTTATTAGATATTTTATGCCCATTTTATATCCTTACGCCTTTTGACATGAACTTGATTTTACTTAATATACTTGGAATGACTATTGTACATGGCCTGGTATGACAAGGAACTAGCATAACATGACAGTGACCCGTAGTGGTGCACTCCTGACATGACCAACTTGACTTGATAGTGGCCCGTGGCGGCGCACTCCTGACTTGACTTGTAACTTGTAACTTGACTCGTATAATCAACTTGACACCGTAGGTGTTCCTGCTTGCTTACTTGTACAATCCACTTGTCTTGTCTTGCATCATGTCTAGGACGTGACTTCCTGGGTACCACGGCCAGGGACTCGCGCTAAATTGGATTAGGCTAATGATTAGATCAAACTAGAACATGGAGAATTCCCAGTCACAGGCAATCTCGTTATCTGGGCGCTTTAATGGACTTGTAGCTTGCCGACGAGTAGAGCACATTTCCAGCACACTGTCATGTGTTGCACCCTCTAAGTCACCTAAGGGTACATTTGTCTCCTGGGCAATGTACCCACCTATAACTCTCAACCCGCGGAAGGATAACTGGATGGTCTGCAGGGCTTGGGACTGGGAGTTTCTCACTTGCATTTTGTTAGTAATTAAGGCTTGTGATAACCCTAGTTAGTTAAAGTAGTAAGCCGTAGTATTTGTTTGGCCGATTGCGAATGGATGGTGTCCAGCCTTGTCTAAGTCTCGTCTAGCTCCAGTACCTGCTATCTCCTGAGCATGTTTGTTTTACTTATCTTAACGATAAATGAGTAGAGACAGTGAGCTATTCAGGCGAAGGGTTACAACCCCGGTCCTTGTCTGGTTTAAGGATTGTAACCTGGCTCCCGGAATGGTTCCACGTCCCTAGTCGTTTATCGCCCTGTGTACTTTATTACTTGTACTTTCTTTTATTCTTTATGTTCTGATATGCTGGCTTTTGTTCTTATTTGTGGCCTCCTTTGTGGCACTTGCTCTTTCTGGAGTTTGACCCAGCTAGTTTTGTGTGGCCAGATTTCGGAGCAGCTCCCGAGGATCTACCAAGCTTCCAGCCCAATGGTGACAACTAGACGGAACCCGGGCCAAGAGTGGGTTTTCCTTTTTGTTTCACCCACTTATATGTAAATTTATTCTTTTGAGGCGTTTAGCCAACGAGCACCTGTTAGCTCGATGCACATTTACTTATTGTCTGCCTACGGGCTGTAAACATGATTAACAAATCCTAGGGTTGATCATGTATGACTGAACTCTTGCTAGTCCTATCATTTTGTACGACTAGCTTCATGATCATCTAATATGTAATATTTGGGACTCCTTATATATATATATTTGATGCTCTAACATCTTGTAACTCTGTTAATTGCTTGAGATTGAGACAATAGGCTTGACCTTAAGAGACTGCTGGCTTGTAGTAAACCCTCATATCTAGACAGCCGTGACCGTATAGTTGAGATGTATTCTATTTCAATATACGTAGCTGGCTATGTCTGCCCCCGCTCTCCAGTATTCTGGTTCTGGGGCGTGACACTGCCTCTAGAATGACTTCAGTATCCTGGAGCCACGCGTCAGCAGCAATAGCATCTTCACTGCCATCGAAGAATGGAGGGTTCAGGCGCTTGAAACTGTTGGCTGCAGTATTTCTTGGATGACCGCCTCTGTTCAGAGCATCTTCTACTGCCTGGTGCAAGGCATCGCCTCTACGATCCTGGGAAGCTAACAATGATCTGATGAGACCCACCAAAGTTCCATCATCAGGATCTGTAGGCTGGACTGGCTGAACTGGCGGCTCTCCTCCAGTAGGTACGACTCGGGAGGCTGCTCCTGAGTGCTGGGCCTGATCTTCTGGTTGCTGCTGGTCCACGGAAGGTGATCCGCCTTGCTGATCGGCAGGTCCAGGTTCAATGCCGCTGAAGAAGACGACATGGAAACAATAAGGAAGGACCAGGACAGATCAACGATTACAAGCATGTACTCAGGACAAGAATTTTCAGGAATCAAGAGGATACGAGCAGAGATCAAGGGCGAGTACTGATTGAGACATCTATTCGGTAAACCCTCACATATCTTGATTTACAAGACCTGCATGGGCCACCACTTAAACCATGTCACGCCCCAGAACCAGAATACTGGAGAGCGGGGGCAGACATAGCCAGCTACGTATAATGAAATGGGATCCACTCCACTATACGGTCACGGCTGTCTAGATATATGAGGGTTTATCTACAAGCCAACAGTCTCTTAAGGTCATGAACAAGCCTAGTGTCTCAATCACAAGCAAGCAATAGTAATTACAAGATGTCAGAGCACCAAATATATAATAGCAAGGCGTCCCATACATTACATATTCAGCTGATCATGAAGCTAGTCGTTACAAAATGTGAGGACTAGCAAGAGTTTTAGTCATACATGATCAACCCTAGGTTGCCAATCATGTTACAGCCCGTAGGCAGACAGTAAGTAAAAATGTACACGAGCTAACACTTGCTCGGCGGCTAAACGCCTCAAAAGAATAATTTTACAATAAAGTAGGAGGACAAAAGAAACCCACTCGTTGCCCTGGTTACGTCTGGTGTTCACCATCGGGCTGGAAAACCGGTAGATCCTCTGGAGCTGCTCCGGAATCTGGCCATACAAAACCAGCTGGGTCAGACCCCAGAAAGAGCAAGTGCCACAAAGGAGGCTTCACTTAAGAACTAAAACCAGCAATCAGCACAAGATATAAATATAAATAAAAAAATAAGGACTGGAATAAAAGGAAACATATCAGGATGATATACGACGAGATAACCATGGAACTATTCAGATAGCTTGGTTACAACCCGTAAACCAAATAAGGACCGGGGTTGTAACCCTTCGTCTGAACGGAGCTTGGTTTCTCACCATTTATCGGTAAAATAAATACAAGCATTCTGGTCATTCAATAGTCTGGAACAGGGTCAGGGCAAGACTAGACTGGTTAGACTCCGTCCAATTACTTCACGGCCAAGCAAGAATTACGGCTTGATACTTTAACTAACTAGGGTTGTCACAAGCCTAATTACTAACAAGATGCAGTGAGATTATTCCACAGCCACAAGCCCTGCAGACCATCCAGGTCACCCAGGTCGAGAGATTAGGGTTGAATTCAGGTGGGTACATCGTCCAGGAAACGTATGTACCCTTAAGCAGTTTGAAGGGTACAACACATGACAGTGTGCTGGAATGTGCCCTACTCGACGGCAGGCTACAGATCCCAAGCGCGCCCAGGTAACGGGATTGCCTGTAGCTGGAAAATCTCTTCATGACTAATGTATTAATCTAGTTGTTAACCTTAGTCCATTTTAGTAGGTACTCCTGACCGTGGTACTCAGGATTCCCCTCCTAGACATGATGCAAGACAGGACTGGATTATTTATACAAGCACAATCGCCCACGGTGTCCAGGTTATTTATACAGGTCATGTCATGTCAGGTAGCCGTCGCAACAGCTTATCAAGATATAACATGTCAGGTTTATCGTGTCAAGTATACTTGTCAGGAGTGCGCCACGACGGGCCACTATCAGGTCATGTCAGGTCATTATGTCAGGAGTGCACCACTACGGGTCACTATCGTGTCATGCTCAGGTATCATTTCCAAACATATTAAACAAATCCATGATTATCAAGTTCATGACAAGAGGCGTAAGGATATAAAATGGACGTTAAATATCTAATAAAATATCAATATACAAGGCTATAGAAGATCAAGGGTAATCAGGCTACGCTCAAGCCAGGCTACGCTCAGGCTAGCGTACGCTCAGGTCTGCGTACCAAAGGATCCATACACTTCCAATGGGAAGCGTACGCAAGGGTCAGCGTACACAAGGGCACGCTCAAGCTACAGGTCAGCGTACGCTCAAGCTAGCGTACGCTCAAGACACGCTACCAACAGGCAGCGTATCAAGGCTAGCGTACGCTCGCTAAAGAGCAGCGTACACAAGTCAACGTACGCTCGCTAAAGAGCAGCGTACTCAAGTTAGCGTACGCTCGCTAAAGAGCAGCGTACACAAGTCAGCGTACGCTCGCTAAAGAGCAGCGTACACAAGTCAGCGTATGCTCGCTAAAGAGCAGCGTACACAAGTCAGTGTACGCTCACTAAAGAGCAGCGTACAGCTCAATGGCGTAAGCTAAAAGCTAGCTCACTGCTCACTGTCTTCTCCAAATGGCAAGAACAGCAAGAACTCTAAAGTTGAATCTAAGCTTCAATTGTCCAAATCTTGGTCAAAACAAGTCCGAATCCAACTTTCCAAAGGTCAAAACTGGGTAGAATGAAATGCTCTATAACATGGAACCATCAAAACTTGAAAACAAAGAAGTTTAATAGATCAAAACCACCAAAATCCGAAAGTAACTAATTTCTAGATCTACAAAAATTAAAGCCTCAAAGTGAAAAATGACAAGTTCTAATGTGGTTTAGAATCATGAGGAGAAGCTAATGAAACCATCAAAAGGAGTTCTCTTGTGGAAGCAAGTTGTACTTGCCTATGGTGTTCTTGGTTGGTGGAGAAGAGTAATGGTGGGGGAAGGAGAAGTAAATAAGAATTATGGAGGAGAGAGAAGGTTGGTGGGGATAATAAAGAAGGGGGTTGTTGTAACTCCACTTTCCAGTTTTCTTAAATAAAAATAAAAATTCGTTTTCTATACTTATTATTAATTTGGAAACATTTTTAATGAATTAAATATTAGACAATTTTACAATTTGAAATTGTTGTAACAACTTTTATATTGTTTTTCTTATTTTAAAAACTGTTTTTAAATAATTTATGTAAATATGAAAAGGCAGAGGGTTAAATTGTAAATTTCCCTATTAAATTTTAGTTGCGGGTAAATACGAAAAGGAAGGGGGGGTTTTTGTTAATGTGCCAATTGCGGGGGGGGCTTATTTGCAAAATTTCCATTTTTAATTCGTTTTTTATACGACGGTTCGAGAAGAGAGAGAGTGCGGCATTTATTTTTCCACCGACTTCTCTCGATTCCTCCACCGACTCTCGAGTTCCCCGCCGACCCTTCGAGAACTCCGCCGTTCTCGAGCGTTCTTCTCCGGCGACTTCGACGGCGACTCTGATGGCGACGACGACCTTGATGATGACGGCGACTCTGATGGCGACACTCTGAGCGGCGACTTCCATCCTGAGCGAAGCGACTTCCTCGATGGCGCTGGTGGTGGCTTCGGCGATGATGGCTCTGACGGCGGCGACTCTGGAAGCTTGAGCTCGTTGTCTCTTCGTCTTCTTCCTTCCTTCTTCCTCGACGAGCTTTGGGCTTCGACTTCCAGAGGGTAAACCCTAACTCTAACCCTAATCTCTACTGTTGGTCAGATCTATGGCAGATCTATGGCCTAGACTCTGAGATCCTTTGATCGGTGACGAGATCTAATGTTTAGCTGGGTTTGTGTGAGATCAGTGATGTTCTCTTTCTCTTCGAACAGTTCTAACTGTTCAGATCCGATGGATCTAGGGTTTCTGTGGTCCGATCTTGTAGATCGACCCTTGCATGTGGTTATTTTGGTTTGCATGTTAGATCTATGATGTTCTTTAGTTGATTCTTTGAGATCAAGTTGATCTGTGACTATTTCTGTGGTTGTGATGTTATTTCTGTTGGTTTTTACTCCAGATCTGGTAGTGGTTCCAGATCTGATTGAGTGGGGGTTTTCGATGGTGTTTCCTGTGGAGGATCCAGTGGATCTGTTTCTTTTACTTGCATGCTGTAGGTTGGCCTAGACCTAACAAACCCAGTGGTGACTCTAGGGTTGCTCGGTTCGTTAGGTCAGGGATGGGTTTGTTTTTGGAATGTTTCCTTATCCATTTCTGTGTAGATTTTTGGGGAAGATCTGATGATCGGAATCCTTTCTTTTTTTGGACTGAGATCTTGTGTCTAACACTCTCGTGTCTGACACTGCATGCATGCCATAATTTTGGGATATGATGTTTGGTTCCATTTTGCTGAACTGAGATCTCATAGTCAGACACTCTCGTGTCCGACACTGCATGCATATTTTATATATTTTAATTGATGATTTCTTCTTTCTCTTTTCTGTTATTTGTTGCTGGGGATCTTCTGACTGTTGGACCTCTGTCCCGACTGGACTGTGGCTGTACCTACATGTTCGTATCCGATGTTCGTGTCGGATACGAAGTGGCGCGGACTCGTGGCTAGAACTTTGATGGACCTTGCTGTAGCCGTGTCCTCTTTCCCGTGTCCGACGTGCGTGTTGGACACCAAGGAGATGATGTGACTTGACCCTGACGTGACTGGCCTTGGATTATGGGCCTGACCGGCGGTGGACTTTGGCAGTTTGCGGCTATTTGTTTGTTGGGCCGGTTGGTGTTTATTCAGTGGGCTTATTTTGTATATTCTTTTGTGGGCTGTTAGTATGGGCTGGGCCATACTGAATGTGTTGTAATATTATTTAATTATAGCTGGATGACTGTAATTAATAATTGATGGGCTGGTTTGGCTGGGCTGTGTTGGGCCGGGCTTATATGCTGTATAGTTATAGTTGGGCTGGTTAGATAGTCGGGTCTGAACTGATCCTTGGTATTGGGTTGGACCGGGTGGCAGACTGTTGGGTAAGTGGGCCGAGTGGTTGTGGGCCAGCCATTGAACTTTGCCTTTGGGCAGGACTGTCTGTAGTTTATTTTTATAAATAATAAATGTTTTTCCCATTTATTGTGAGTTGATGGAAACATCCTCTTAGAACCAATTTTATAACTAAAACAATTAGTTAACTTTTCCTTAATTACTACTGATTAGTTAACTCTTAAATAACTTTTAAAACCAAGTTTATAAAACAAACCACTTTTATATATATGAAAAGTTGCAAATGCTAACTCTATATATATAATGAGTTTTTGAATTATAAACTTATAGAAACTCTTAGTGTTAAACACGTAAAACCAAGGGTTGTGTTTAGCATTTGATTTTCCCAAGAGAACAAGAAGTTAGTAATTAAACCTAGTGTAATGTAACTTGTGAACCTCCAAATAAGACTAACTTATTTGGGAAGAATCAAGATAAAGATTTAGTTCTTAACTTTAATTAACCTAGAAGCAACTAGCATAGTTTATTAACCAACTTGTACATCACTATTGTTAACAGGAGAACATCCAGCTAGATTGCCTACCATATTGCTGGAGCCAGGCAAGTACTTTTCTATGGTTTTGTACATTTACATTCTTGTACCCTTTCTTGTGACACGTCATGGCACGATATTCATGTACTCCTGTACTCCTGTACTCTTGTTCTTGTACTTATTAGTGTCGGGTGGGGAAATACACTAGCCATGTGACCAATCCCGGTTACTATATATTCCTGTACCTAGCTTAGGCCTCGCACTGTGCACGCGGGTCCTAAGTCGTACCATATTCATGTACTCCTGTGCATGCTCCTGTACTTACCCCAGCCGGTCACATGGACTAGATGTATTTCGATATTGTGCACTTGTCATGTCTGGTACTTCAGGATTATAGTTTCATTCTTGTACTTTACATGTTCCTGTACTTTACATTCATGTACTATAGTTCCTGTACTTATTTTCCTGTACTACTTTCCTGTACTTTCATGTTCATTCCTGTATTTCATTTTCCTGTACTCTTGTACCCTGTTCATATCATGTTCATGTTTCATTACCTAGAACTGTACTTTGCTCCGCTCCTGAATAGGATATGTTGCAGGTATGCTTGCAGGACATTGTTCTACTCTATGGGTCAGAGCCCAGGATTAGCTGAGCAGGATGAGGCTTAGCTTGATGTTTCAGGTTTAGACTGTTAGCTTACTCTTAGATATTGTCTTTAGAATTCATGTACATTTCATTCTTGATGACTCGTACATTATGATATCTAGATTTGTGGATTATGGTGATCATTCTGGGATACGTTTTTAGATGCTGTGATTCTATATTCATGATTATCTGGTTAGTTTTCCCTAGCTTGGTACAGCTTACTTCGTCGTGTCTAACGACGAAGGCTGGGCGTGTCCGACTCGTGTCCGATTATTCGGGAGCGGGTCGTGACATGTTTTTAGTGGTGGCCCATGGAGGTCCATCCTAATGGTACCTAGGACTTAGTGTACTATTGGGGGACTTGATTTACACTAGGGAAACTTGACCACAGCATAGGAAAATCGGGAAATAAGGGTATATCAGGTATATCAGGTGTATCAGGTATTTTAATATTCTATAAACACTTGTTGTATGTAGGTCTAGGTTATTTTAACAGTTTTCTGTTTTGCAGATAGTTCAAAAGCATGCAACATCAGAACTGTCAATTCACCTGCACTTGACGTTTCCGAACTTCCACTACCTTCTATCACTCTACTATCCCCATGGGTAGTACGTAATTGACGGAGATGTCTGAAGAGTCCCTTGACAACCAGAGGAAGCAAGCCACCCTTTCCAAGTCAGACTTGTGGATACACTCTCCGAGCCAGGAAGGACTTCTGATTTCCAGACGCTCAGACACTTGGACTTTTCCGACACCGAGCGCATATCTTGCACCAGAGAGCCGATCGAGAACCTGAAGCCGCCACTGAAGATCATCTCAGCATGTGAGGATCCGACTTCTATGAAGATTAGAGCCACCAGCCTGGAGATTCAGAATGTAGCGCAGACAATGGAATGAGACGGAAAGCTGAAGCACATGAGGGACATGAAGACTTATGACGAAGGCAATAACTAGCTTGGATCCGCAAAACATCGTAACACTCGGTCGGCGTTTCTTCGATCGCACCACCAGTCGCATCATCAGGAGCAGATCTCAGCAGCCAGCACGCCAGCAGTCATATATTCCTACCAGAGCCCTGCACTTCAGCCTCAGCGGGAGATCCAGATTCAGATCCAGCCGACGATCATTTACAATTACTGCCACCTCTCGGGATGCCACTATGAAGAGTGCCGCAAAAGATAGAGTTTATGCTTGTTCTACGGATCGACTGCCCACCAAATCATGGATTGCTGAAGAACGTTGATCACATTGCCCGAGAACAAGCGCGAGGAGCATCAGACTACAGCAAAAGAGAACCACCTTTTCAGAATCAGCAACCACATGGAGTACTACCGCAGGGATCAACCTACGCCAGGACAATTGAAGGAGGTTAAAAAGATTTCCGTTCCGGAGGAATACTGAAGACAGACTAAAGACTGAAAATTTTTGCATGGTTGGAAAAACCATGTATCTTGATTAGCAGCCTAGTTTTTCTTAAATTTCTTTTAGCATCTAGACCATTTCTGGGAACTTCTTGTTTTCTATTTTGGAATCTTGGTTGGTATTCGAAACTTAACTCGAGATATTGTTTCCTATTCGTTGATTGGTACTCCTCCAATCCATTCTTCGTAACCTTGCTCTTTTCGAGATTCTACTCAGGAATTTTGTTTCCTATTCAGGACTAGTTACAATTTGTAAATTTTGTTTCTTTCCGAAGTTCAGTTTTCTATTTTGGGATAGTTGGAATTTGATTTTATTCAGTACTTGTTTCTATTCACCATTCAAGACATCGTTTGAAAACTTCGGTTTCGACCTGTTCCCTATGTGAGATTCGTTTCCTACGTGGCTTGTTTCTACTTGGAAATTATTCTGTTCACAACCTTGCTTCGATCTTGTTCCCTATTTGAAGTATCGCTTGTTTCATGGATATTGTTTTACTCACCCATTGATTCTTTTTTCCTATTCATAACTTGATTCCATTCAAAAATTTAAGATCATGTTTCCTATTTCGAGACTTTGTTTTGTTCGTGATTTTGCCTCCCATCCAAGATTTACCGGACTTTGAATTTCAGTTCCTACTCGCGACTCGTTGAGACTGTGTTCCCTATTCCAAATCTTGTCTCCTCATTGAGATTTTCTATTCGAGAATTTGTTCCTTATTCACGACTTTGTTGATACTTGTTTTCTATTTTTTCTTTCTTTCACTATGTACTTTATTGGAGAATTCCTTTTCAATTCAAGTTTTGCTCGAGATTTCATTGTTATTCGAGATTTTATTGAAACTTGTTTCCAGTATGGAATTTTATGCTCATTTTAAAACTTGTCTCCTATTTGACATCTTGCTTCAGTTCATCCTTCGAGACTCTGTTATTTCTTAGGGATAATGTTCCATATATGGAATCTTGTTACCATTCCAGATATCAGTTGATATTTCGTCATAATTTGAAACTTCGCACCCTGTCTGAAAATTTTAAATCTCCCTGGCTGCCCTTTTGTACTCACTGATTGGATCCCTTGTCATTTTTAGTACCTAATAAACTCATGTATTCTAACAGTCAGGTAATTTCACCATTTCCATGACTTGGACTATTGAAATTCATTTTGAATTCCTTGAAACTCTTTTGAAATTCCTAGGGATAAAGTCGAGAGGCTATTCGATGACCTACTGTGGCATGACAGTTGCGCGCTGCAGCCATTAGCTGGATTATGGAGACTGAGGGTTCACTGCAGCCAGTAGCGCACTGGCGAGGCAGAAACTCTAAGTTGAAGTGATTTCAGACACTCATAGGTTTTCGAGTATTGACGAGACTTGTCATATTCTTCATATCTTGATCTCTTGGGTTGTTTCGTCAATGATTGTTGGAAAATGGATAAGGTTGATAGAGTATTTGGAGACATATTGTTATTTGAGTCACGGAGCCGAAAGTCCACTGCAGTCAGATACATACTGGCGGGGTAGGGATTCTAAGCAAAGTGATTTCAGATACCAACATGTTCTTGGATATTCTAGAGACTATAATTCCTTTTCATATGATTATTGGTTTTCGAGAATCACACATCCTTGCATGTTCACCCTGATTTGATACTGTATCTCCTGAGTATTTCGTACGTCTCCTCAATCAACCCTTGCTAAATTTTTCTTCTAGCATTTTATCGTTAGATCATTGAATTCCTCAAAATTGTATATTACCCGATTGAGATTCCGTACTTCGTTTGTGACTTGTCTAAACTTCGATCTTAAGTCATGTCTATCTGACCATGATTTTCTATCTTGTTCTTGTCTACCTGTGTTAATATATCGATTTTTGATCATACTTAATAATTGTGTCTTCATGATTTTGCTCCTCTTAGTTGTAATTGGAATTCCTTCCACTTCGTGACTATTTGATCCTCGATCCTTGTCAAAGTATGATATCCCAAACTTCTTGTGTATACTTGGACTCAAGGCTTATAGCGTCATGGATCGACAAAAGCACTAAGCGGACAACAGCAGATGGTCACTGGAGTTAGCAGTTAGAAGCAGAGTGTTCCTGAAGAATCTCGCCGATCAGAGGCACCATTCATTTTGGCAGAGGCGGGAAGCTCAGTCCGAGATTCATTGGACCATTCGACGTGACAGCACGGATTGGCGAGGTGGCGTACCGACTAGCGCTTCCAGCTAGGTTAGAGGGAGTGCACGATGTTTTCCACGTATCTCAGCTTCGACGATACATTCCAGACCCGAGCCATGTGGTGGACTATTCAGAGCTGGAGGTGGGCCCGAGATTGACTTACGAGGAGCAGCCAGTAGAGATCCTCGACCGGAGGGAGAAGCGACTGCGGAACCAGACCATTCCTCTTGTCCGCGTCATGTGGAGACACCACTCTCCGGAGAGTCCACATGGGAGGGCGAGGACGAGATGCGGGAGAGAGATCCCACTTTGTTTGCCTAATTGTATTTTGATAATCGAAACCTTTAAATACAATAAATGGCTTGAGCTTGAATTTTCCTTGTGTTTTTGCCTTGATTGTTTGTTGTCCTTCGAATTTCGAGGACGAAATTTTTTTTTGAGGGGGGGATAATTTGTAACTCCACTTTCCAGTTTTCTTAAATAAAAATAAAAATTCGTTTTCTATACTTATTATTAATTTGGAAACATTTTTAATGAATTAAATATTAGACAATTTTACAATTTGAAATTGTTGTAACAACTTTTATATGTTTTTCTTATTTTAAAAACTGTTTTTAAATAATTTATGTAAATATGAAAAGGCAGAGGGTTAAATTGTAAATTTCCCTATTAAATTTTAGTTGCGGGTAAATACGAAAAGGAAGGGGGGGTTTTTGTTAATGTGCCAATTGCGGGGGGGGCTTATTTGCAAAATTTCCATTTTTAATTCGTTTTTTATACGACGGTTCGAGAAGAGAGAGAGTGCGGCATTTATTTTTCCACCGACTTCTCTCGATTCCTCCACCGACTCTCGAGTTCCCCGCCGACCCTTCGAGAACTCCGCCGTTCTCGAGCGTTCTTCTCCGGCGACTTCGACGGCGACTCTGATGGCGACGACGACCTTGATGATGACGGCGACTCTGATGGCGACACTATGAGCGGCGACTTCCATCCTGAGCGAAGCGACTTCCTCGATGGCGCTGGTGGTGGCTTCGGCGATGATGGCTCTGACGGCGGCGACTCTGGAAGCTTGAGCTCGTTGTCTCTTCGTCTTCTTCCTTCCTTCTTCCTCGACGAGCTTTGGGCTTCGACTTCCAGAGGGTAAACCCTAACTCTAACCCTAATCTCTACTGTTGGTCAGATCTATGGCAGATCTATGGCCTAGACTCTGAGATCCTTTGATCGTGACGAGATCTAATGTTTAGCTGGGTTTGTGTGAGATCAGTGATGTTCTCTTTCTCTTCGAACAGTTCTAACTGTTCAGATCCGATGGATCTAGGGTTTCTGTGGTCCGATCTTGTAGATCGACCCTTGCATGTGGTTATTTTGGTTTGCATGTTAGATCTATGATGTTCTTTAGTTGATTCTTTGAGATCAAGTTGATCTGTGACTATTTCTGTGGTTGTGATGTTATTTCTGTTGGTTTTTACTCCAGATCTGGTAGTGGTTCCAGATCTGATTGAGTGGGGGTTTTCGATGGTGTTTCCTGTGGAGGATCCAGTGGATCTGTTTCTTTTACTTGCATGCTGTAGGTTGGCCTAGACCTAACAAACCCAGTGGTGACTCTAGGGTTGCTCGGTTCGTTAGGTCAGGGATGGGTTTGTTTTTGGAATGTTTCCTTATCCATTCTGTGTGGATTTTTGGAGAAGATATGATGATCGGAATCCTTTCTTTTTTTGGACTGAGATCTTGTGTCTAACACTCTCGTGTCTGACACTGCATGCATGCCATAATTTTGGGATATGATGTTTGGTTCCATTTTGCTGAACTGAGATCTCATAGTCAGACACTCTCGTGTCCGACACTGCATGCATATTTTATATATTTTAATTGATGATTTCTTCTTTCTCTTTTCTGTTATTTGTTGCTGGGGATCTTCTGACTGTTGGACCTCTGTCCCGACTGGACTGTGGCTGTACCTACCTGTTCGTATCCGATGTTCGTGTCGGATACGAAGTGGCGCGGACTCGTGGCTAGAACTTTGATGGACCTTGCTGTAGCCGTGTCCTCTTTCCCGTGTCCGACGTGCGTGTTGGACACCAAGGAGATGATGTGACTTGACCCTGACGTGACTGGCCTTGGATTATGGGCCTGACCGGCGGTGGACTTTGGCAGTTTGCGGCTATTTGTTTGTTGGGCCGGTTGGTGTTTATTCAGTGGGCTTATTTTGTATATTCTTTTGTGGGCTGTTAGTATGGGCTGGGCCATACTGAATGTGTTGTAATATTATTTAATTATAGCTGGATGACTGTAATTAATAATTGATGGGCTGGTTTGGCTGGGCTGTGTTGGGCCGGGCTTATATGCTGTATAGTTATAGTTGGGCTGGTTAGATAGTCGGGTCTGAACTGATCCTTGGTATTGGGTTGGACCGGGTGGCAGACTGTTGGGTAAGTGGGCCGAGTGGTTGTGGGCCAGCCATTGAACTTTGCCTTTGGGCAGGACTGTCTGTAGTTTATTTTTATAAATAATAAATGTTTTTCCCATTTATTGTGAGTTGATGGAAACATCCTCTTAGAACCAATTTTATAACTAAAACAATTAGTTAACTTTTCCTTAATTACTACTGATTAGTTAACTCTTAAATAACTTTTAAAACCAAGTTTATAAAACAAACCACTTTTATATATATGAAAAGTTGCAAATGCTAACTCTATATATATAATGAGTTTTTGAATTATAAACTTATAGAAACTCTTAGTGTTAAACACGTAAAACCAAGGGTTGTGTTTAGCATTTGATTTTCCCAAGAGAACAAGAAGTTAGTAATTAAACCTAGTGTAATGTAACTTGTGAACCTCCAAATAAGACTAACTTATTTGGGAAGAATCAAGATAAAGATTTAGTTCTTAACTTTAATTAACCTAGAAGCAACTAGCATAGTTTATTAACCAACTTGTACATCACTATTGTTAACAGGAGAACATCCAGCTAGATTGCCTACCATATTGCTGGAGCCAGGCAAGTACTTTTCTATGGTTTTGTACATTTACATTCTTGTACCCTTTCTTGTGACACGTCATGGCACGATATTCATGTACTCCTGTACTCCTGTACTCTTATTCTTGTACTTATTAGTGTCGGGTGGGGAAATACACTAGCCATGTGACCAATCCCGGTTACTATATATTCCTGTACCTAGCTTAGGCCTCGCACTGTGCACGCGGGTCCTAAGTCGTACCATATTCATGTACTCCTGTGCATGCTCCTGTACTTACCCCAGCCGGTCACATGGACTAGATGTATTTCGATATTGTGCACTTGTCATGTCTGGTACTTCAGGATTATAGTTTCATTCTTGTACTTTACATGTTCCTGTACTTTACATTCATGTACTAAGTTCCTGTACTTATTTTCCTGTACTACTTTCCTGTACTTTCATGTTCATTCCTGTATTTCATTTTCATGTACTCCTGTACCCTGTTCATATCATGTTCATGTTTCATTACCTAGAACTGTACTTTGCTCCGCTCCTGAATAGGATATGTTGCAGGTATGCTTGCAGGACATTGTTCTACTCTATGGGTCAGAGCCCAGGATTAGCTGAGCAGGATGAGGCTTAGCTTGATGTTTCAGGTTTAGACTGTTAGCTTACTCTTAGATATTGTCTTTAGAATTCATGTACATTTCATTCTTGATGACTCGTACATTATGATATCTAGATTTGTGGATTATGGTGATCATTCTGGGATACGTTTTTAGATGCTGTGATTCTATATTCATGATTATCTGGTTAGTTTTCCCTAGCTTGGTACAGCTTACTTCGTCGTGTCTAACGACGAAGGCTGGGCGTGTCCGACTCGTGTCCGATTATTCAGGAGCGGGTCGTGACAGTTGTGGTGGAAATGAAGGAGAAGCATAGGCTAAGGTGTTCCACCCTTGGCCCATGATGAACCAAGCATTGGGGCCGAACCAAGCCAACCCAAACCGAGAGTTAAACCAAGCCGAGAGCTAAACAAGGAATAATACAAGAAAAGACACGTACACGTATTTCCAAAATACGTAATACGAACCACAGGCATTACAAATGCAAACCATGTGACACCTCTCGTTAAAGGAGACAAATTCGGTGTCAAATAAGTACCCTAAGGTTAGCCTTAAAATTAAAAAAAATACAATAGATTTTTCCTTCATGATCAGTTGTAGGGAGTCTAATGTATACACAAGTATGTACGCGTCAGGATATTGTGTACATAATTCGAATGTTAGGCAGATATTCAAGCATATATGGATGGATCATTGGGTAGCAGTCAAACTACTTAAATAATTAATAGAGAACAAGAAATTATATGCTCTTTGTAGGAGATGGAATAATTCTAGAGATAAGGTATTCCGACTCCGATTTTGTTGGATGCTAACACAGCAGGAGATCCACATCAGGTTATGCTGACTAATGGAGATATATTTTGGATGAGTGTCAAACATACACTTATAATTTCTTCCATCATGAAAGCAAGGTTTATAACATGCTGTGGGGTATCTATTCAGGGAATATGGTTGCGAAATTGTCACAAGGCTGCGCCTACAGTACGGTGTTGAAAGACCACATAAAATTATGGTGTGACAATAAATCAGCAGTACTGTATTCCAAAAACAACAGAAACTTGTATAAGTCAAAGGATATTGACATAAAGTTTCTAGTTGTGAAGGAAAGAATTCAGAATGGTTATAGTGTTCATATAGCACATTAGGACAAACTCCATGTTAGCGGATCCGCTCACAAAAGCATTATCACCCAGGGTCTTTCATGAGCATGCTGCTCATATGAGTGTTAATTAAGAATATGGCAATATAGTGAAAGTTTGTATTTTATGTATTTGGGTGCTATTTGGTTTTGGACACATTTATGTATTAAAGTATTTTGGATATTTATCTAATCAGATATATGTAAATTCAGTTCATTCTGTTTTCATTATGTTAAAGTATTGATCTCATTAAAGTTAAGGAGGACCAGTTGGAAATAGACATGTATTGATCACATTGCGTGTAATTTTCATGCTACGCATCCATGATTGATCTATGTCGTTTAGCTATATGGTATATGTGACTATTGATGGTTTAGTTACGCTATATGTGACGAAGGCCGCTTTGATCCTATGTTGATATGGTTAATGGACGAGATTGTTCGGATATACCCTAAGGATTAAGATAGCAATTTATGAGCTAACTAAGGTTAACACAATATAAGGTTACATATGTGGCCCAGTGGGAGATTATTGGAATTATTCAATAATTATGGGGCCACACATGTAAAATTAATTGTGTTTGGGCTATCTAAATAATTAAGCCAAATTAAAGTGGTCTATTTGGAAAATTGGCTTAAGGGTATAATTGTCATGGAATTAATGTGTAGATACCGGAGATAATTCTAATTTGATGAGGGGCCAAATTAGAAATATCACAACACAATATATATATGTGTATTCATTAGGGTTATGGTCCCCAACTCATACGGCCACCAAGAGAGGGTTTTCTCTATTCTCTTCTGTATCCCCATCAACAAAGAGAGGAACAAAGATTTCATCTTATTATTAAGGGCCGTAGCGGGTTGGAAGAACAAACCCCATAAAGAGACGATCGCTTCAACATCCATCAAGTCAGGCAATGGATTCAGATACGCTTCCACAATCAATTTTATTATTCTTCATCTCATGAATCGACAGGGTACAATAAAAATCTAACATAAGAAGCTGTTTTGAACTGTGCTTCACCTACATTGAAACTGTGCTTCACTTACATTTGTGGACAACAATCTTTTGATACCAAGAATTTCTCAAATATTTGTTTGCAACTGTGCTTCACCTACATTGAAACTGTGCTTTACCTACATTGGTGGACAGGAGTCCTTTTCCTGTCAAACACATCAATGATTTGATACGAGGAATTTTCTCAAAGCTGTGCTTCACCTGCTTCTTGAAGTTTACATAATTTTCACCATAGTTGATTACCACTACAGGGGATTGACATAATCTTCTACATCTCTCCCTCGTTCTTCTTCTTTCCAATAATGTCAATTTTTGATGATGTTCTTGCAAAAATGGCTGCCCTTCTTTCTGTTCAAGAACCTCATCAACCCATTTTAATGAAGTATTTAGTGTGACGTTGTCCGCGGGATTAGACCATGGTCCTGGCCCGTGGGCCACTTGTCACCCCTTGGAGGAGGGGCCTAGAATTCGCGGACGTGAGCCTGATGGGTGCAGGAATCGGAGTGACACGTCGGTGTTCGGCCACGAGCGCGGGCACCTCCCTCGGACAAAATAGGATTTCCGACAACCAAAAACTTGAACAGATATGTTGTTGCAAGGATTGCTTCTGCATCAAACCAACAGGATTCACAACCTATTCTCTTTCAAAATCCTCATCTGATCCCGTTATTCTCAACAACCCAATGGACATCAACTCTATTAAATATTCTATGTCACCCATTTGCTAGGAACGCGGTGTGACCAGGATCGTAGTCGGTCCATGAGGTGCGATATTTAATTTGTTCGTATATCTTGAAAAAGAATTCTCATGTAAGATCTGAACCAATTCCATTATCTACACCACATAATCCCACCTCTAGACTAAATTACCAACTCCATTGTCATCCCACATTTGAGAGCTCACCTTGTTACATTTGTCCGTTCACGCTAGCCGAACTCCACCTTGGACGTCAAACCCACTTTTGAAGCCGATTCACGTTCGGCACCATCTGTCTCGAACCAATTAGAGCCGTCCAAACTAGCCCCATAACCATCGGCTTTGATACCACTTTTGGGAACGTGGTATGATACGAACCGGAGTTGGTCCATGAGGTGTAATATGAATTTGGTTCGTATATCTTAAAAGAGAATTCTCATGTAAGGCCTGAACCAATTCCAATTATCTATACCACACGATCACCTCCTAACTGACGTGAGACTAAATTACCAATTTTATTGGCATCCCATTTGTGCACTCAACCGGAAGCGAGATACAACCCAACACCATTATCTCTATTGTAGAACTTCCTATACCTCTTGAACTCGTTCTCCTTCCACAAATTTTCGCAAAAAAAAAATCTCATGGAAGAGAGTAGCACGAAACAGAGCTCACCAAACTTGTGATATGATCCACAATAAGGACATTATAACTAAATGTCGAGCTATCTATGAGTGTGCTGAAACCCCTACTGCAAAGAAAATTGCTCTCCCTAAACCTTCTTCCTATCATGACAAAAAGGTCGTGGCGGCTGACCTTCAACAGCCGCAAGAGAAATGTTAATACTCTCATGGAATTGTCGGGGTATGAAAAATGACCCGACAATTCAGTCACTCCGCTCATTTCTCAAGTGTACTCAACCTTCAATCTTCTTATTTCTGAAACCATATCCTCACGATCTCATACTTCTCGTGTTCTACCTCTAACTATTATTCTGTGTGATTGGCAATCCGAAAAAGAATGAAAGACCACGATTATGAAACACCATCAACTAGCTTGTGCCAAGAAACCGTGGTGCTGCATTGGTGATTTTAATATTGACTCCAGGGAGAGCAATAAATATGGTGGTAGAAGTTTTGATAGCAAGGCTGCTGCCAAATTCAATTCTATGTAGGGGTGAGTAACGATTCGGTTTGAAATCGAAAAAAACGAGAACCGTATATCGACTTAAAACCGTAAATCGAACCGTTTTGTAAGAAAACTGGACAAAATCGAACCGAACAAAAACGTTTCGATTTTCGGACGGTTCGATCTTCATTAATATATAGATTGAAAAACATGCAAACCATAGTGCATCACATTTCTGGACTTCACATAATTCCCAACAAATCAAACATAATAACTCAAAAAACCAAAGAAAATTAAAGAGAAATGAATGACTTACAACTTTCTAAAATAAATCGAGCCAAAGATGCAACCTTTCAGAACAAAATAATTAGAAAGAAGCTCTCTCCTGTACAAAATTCCTCCAAGTCACTAATACAAAGTCCCACCATATGATTAAAATATTAAAAAAAATAGATTCATTAGAAGAAAAAAATATTAAAGACAAATCCAAAGCATTAAGCAAAAAGATTTCAAGAACAGGAGGTCGCTCCTCCACTTCTCCAGAACCTTCTCCTAAAGAGCTTCGTGGTTTTCGAGAATCCAACTCTTCAGAGTCAAGTCTCTGTTTTTATCATCACCTCCGTCATCGCCGACTAGGAACGAGGGGTCGGACTTGTGGGTCGACCTCTCCGTCGGAGTTCCGCTCGAACAACCTCACCACTGTTGATTTTCCGTCGCGCCTCCCCCAGTCGCAGTTCTGGACGGCGCACCGGAGACTCACCACCATTTCACTCCGTTAAACCCTAACCCCCCCCCCCCCCCCCCGCCCCTCCGTCTAGAAATTTGAGTGTATGATAGAGAGAGAGACGATGAGAATGAATGAGAGGAGAGTGGAAGTGTTACGTGGAGTTTTTATTTTTATTTCCGTTTTATATAAGATGGGGTAAAATGGAAATATCCACTCTTTATTGGATCGATTTTTGGTTCCATTCGGGTTTAAAAATTCAAATCCGAAAACCGATTTGATAACTGAATTTATTATACATTAAACCGATATCCAACATGTTTATGTGAAAACCGACCCGAACCACTATTTCGGATCGGGTCAGATTGTTTCTCGGTTCTCAACCGGAGAAATGCTCACCCCTAATTCTATGATTGATCATTGTGGGTTGATTGACCTGGGTTACATTGGGCCAGCTTATACCTGGTCAAATCGAAGAAGGGCTTCCCATCTCATTATGGAACGCTTGGATCGTAGCTTTGCAGATGTCATAATGGAGATATCTCTTTCCTCATGCCACTATAACGGTTCTTCGTCGCTTTAACAGTGATCATGCCCC